>OZ005749.1:13147538-13162538 GCA_963930835.1 Spongia lamella | reverse complement strand
GCACCTCGTGAACCGCATTCACATACCACGCCTTCATCGAGAAATATGGAGGCAGTAAAGTTATGTTGAGAGCTTGCAGGAGAATAACTACAGAATTTACAAGTTTTTACAGTCGCAGGGAATCCATTTTTGCTTCATTCGTTGCTGACACCATTTTTACCAGCTTTCGTCAATTAGGATCGAAACGCGCCGACTCTGAAGTAGTGGACTTTGCGTTGAACGCTATTTCATGTAAAAGTTTATTGATGGATCCTCCTAGTTCAATAATCACCCAGGTGTCTAGAGATCAGGACCACAGCCAGCTAAACAGTTATCAGGCATCACTACCAAACAGCAACAGAGGTGATCATGAGTCTTGTAGCGTTAAGATGTGTTACAATATTCCTGCTTCGCTGCATTTTGCTTACACGTACCCGTATCGTGTATAGTTTTTAAAACTACACCATCGCCTTTATAATTCTCAATATGTGTTAAATCTTTTCTTTTAGCCAAGAAGAAACGCGTAAGGTATAAATAAATATAAATGTATCTTGCGCACGAAAGATGATAATTTGACATGTTATTTTGTTAATGCCATAATGCTGACTTAGTTCTCTATAGCATATTGTGGTAGTATAATAATTAGTGCAAGCTGTTAGGAACCCGTCTTGTTGTTGCTACATAGGCTCAACTAATAATGCTGACAGCTTAGTTGCTGATGGAGAAGAGGGATTATTAAACTCATTCTTCTGTTGTTTCAAAAAGCCAAAGCGATCCACGGTCAGCGCTTTCCAGAATGAAGCTCCGCCCTCCCCAAAGGTAAGCTGATACACTTTGCATTACATGCCCTTGTCAAATGCGAACTTGTCTAGCTTCCACAGACCCACAATAAGTACCTATTGCCAGAGCTGCAAGGCGAATTTGCTCAAAGGAAATGTGTTGTAATCGACTTGGATGAGACTCTAGTACACAGTTCTTTCAAGGTACTGTTTCCTTGCTCATATGTATAGGTGTAGTGTGTATGTAGTATGTTAATGTGTGAAGGTTTATGTCTTGTTGGGATTGCTTGTTGGAGGGTTGTTGCCTTCACAATTTGAGAATTTTTAGGCCTGCAGATTTATTATCATCTTTAAGGTGGGGACACTTTAAGATATTCATGCTCTATTGTAACCCTCAAACCAAAATGTGTTGGCCTCAGGTTAACCTCAAGTTGTGAGGTATAATATGTATTAGTAATAATAGCAATAGCATTTGTATGCACACACACACTATATATCACCTCTTATGGTTGAATACAAGTTGATGATACATGTTTGTAAAACTCAGGGTACCTCGATTATTGGCTTTATTATGTACATTCTCTCAAGTGTTGTAGATTTACTAATGCATTTACGTCACAATTAGATCCGTTGCCGTGTGCTGTGTACAATGCATACAACATATTTCTCCACAATAATTTGCTCGACAGATGTATGTATTATAATATTATAATTTTCTTATATGGGAGTGTCAAGTACTTTAAACAACCTAATGACATATACAGGTAAAATTTATTGCTTGTATATTTAAAGTCAATGTGTTAAATTCTTAATGAGATATGCTATAGAAATAAAATGCATGCATTGATGAATAAGTTTACAAGCATGTGCGAATTTGTCACTTTGTGTGGGTGTGCAGTCAAACCAACCACTCTTGCCCAAAAATGTCTGACCTCGTGGGTATCATTACCTTCAGTATTACGTGTTCCATCTTTGTTTTTAACAAGCTGGTTCCCTTAAAATTAATGTCCTTGTAATAACTGTTATAATTGTATTATATACCATTAGTGTGTAACCAGTTAATCATTTCCTTTATGGCATTTGAGTGGCTTTTATTGCATAATCATATATGGTGTGGTGATTTAACATCTGTCAATCGGCCATGTCGATTAGCGATTACATAGCAAAATCCAGTGGAAAATTCCTATCATGGAACCTACCATGTATGATTGTGCTGTAATCACCAACCTTACTGCACCATATGAAGGAAATGGACCAGTGGCGGAGGAAGTTACTGAAAGTTAGGGGGCCACTTAGCTAAACTCATCTTCTATTGCAAAAATTGAATTCCTATTAAAATTTAAGAGGGGCCATGGCCCCCCTACTTCTGTCGCCTATGAAATGGACAGTGAAGATGCCAAAAAATTTTATCATCAAAATAGTTTGCCCTCTGTCTTGTCTTGTAATACAAGCCTGGCCTGTGAATGCTATTTCCACTAGTACTACTTTGTCATAAATTATCTGTGTCAGTGTAAAGATACTTGTGTTTTAAGGTTGCACATTTTAGAATACTGTCAGTGATGTGATATTCCTTTGATTTATTTCACACACCTTAACAAGCCATGAAAACGTTAAGCTTTAATGTTTATGATTAATTAATCAAAAGCTATCTATAAGATAAAGCTTATAATGTTTTATGAATTAAATTATATGCATTAGTGTGTGTGTGTGTGTGTGTGTGTGTGTGTGTGTGTGTGTGTGTGTGTGTGTGTGTGTGTGTGTGTGTGTGTGTGTGTGTGTGTGTGTGTGTGTGTGTGTGTGTGTGTGTGTGTGTGTGTGTGTGTGTGTGTGTGTGTGTGTGTGTGTGTGTGTGTGTGTGTGTGTGTGTGTGTGTGTGTGTGTGTGTGTGTGTGTGTGTGTGTGTGTGTGTGTGTGCGTGTCCTAACATTGTGTGTTGTCTTTATCTTGTCTGCCCCATGAATGTATTAAACCTCTTACTTGTTGGTAGTCCTTTGTCTGGCTTGATCTCTTCAAGTGATGTAAATTAATCATGTTATAAGTGTGTGTGTGTGTATGTGTGCGTGCATGTGTATGTGTTTGCTTGTGTGTTCGTGTGTGTGTGTGTGTGTGTGTGTGTGTGTGTGTGTGTGTGTGTGTGTGTGTGCGTCCTAACATTGTGTGTTGTCTTTATCTTGTCTGCCCCATGAATGTATTAAACCTCTTACTTGTTGGTAGTCCTTTGTCTGGCTTGATCTCTTCAAGTGATGTAAATTAATCATGTTATAAGTGTGTGTGTGTGTATGTGTGCGTGCATGTGTATGTGTTTGCTTGTGTGTATGTGTTCGTGTGTGTGTGTGTGTGTGTGTGTGTGTGTGTGTGTGTGTGTGTGTGTGTGTGTGTGTGTGTGTGTGTGTGTGTGCGCGTGCGTGCATGTGTGTGTATGACTGTGTGCGTATAACTGTGCGTATGCATGTATGTGTGCGTATGTGTGTGTTACGTATACATGTACAAATAAGGGTAAACGCATATTTGTGTATCCATCAGTATTGTTTACATAATGTTGCCATGGTGACATTGTTAAGGTACATGATAATATTAACAGTCCTTTCAACTTGGTATTCACCAGGCTGGTGTGTGTACATGAGATAATTATTTTAAGAACTAGTTGAGTGTGTAAACAGTGTGGGTTGTAGTGATTTTGTAAGGCCATTTGTCTGTTTCTATTATTTTTATTTCTCCCTATAGCCTGTTAGCAATGCAGACTTCATCGTACCAGTAGAAATCGATGGAATTATTCACCAGGTGAGAATGTGTCGACTTAACTACCAATGCTACATGCCCCAGGGCATTTGTAGAACTTAGAACAAATGTGGGCAATGGATATCAATGTTTGCACTATCATGAAACAAGACAATTGAAAACATAATTGAGTGTTCTTATCATGCAATTGTTTAAATATCCTTTATTGCTTTACTACCCTTAATGGATATTTATTGGAAATTAGTGTTTTAACTAGTTTCACTAAGGATACTTACCTAATGGCTCATTGTGCTTTATTTCTAAAATGAAGTAGTGTTGATTTCACAGAGGAAACCGTACGTGTAGTGTAAAATTTTGGTGAATTTGGTGGATTTTCCTGCAGTTGCCAAAATTTTACCCCTTCGCTTAAAGTGGCATTGCAAGAGATTGTAAATCAGAAATCTTTGGGAGGTGATTCTTCATCCACCTTGTTACCAGACCCAGATTCTTCCTTAAACAAAATAATGTCATTGTCAGGTGTAGCCAAAGCGAACAAAATTGTTGTGTCGATTTTATGAGTCGTTGGCAACTGATCATGGCGTCGTCAGCAACTGATCGTGGCCACAATGTAGAGAGGGGTCTCTACACAATGCTTACGCCTGCTACAAATGCCAGTTACCAGTTTCTCGTCGGCATTGAAGTATTTCATCGTCCTCTGCCTCGCATATTTGGTGATACTCGTGATATCCACGTACCACAGTATCAACAGTACAAGCCATGCAGTTTATATCACGTGCAAAAGGTATATATATCAGACACGGTATATGTTAGCTATTCCGTCCGGTGTTACAATTTTTCCATACAAATGTTTCCAAGCTAACTGTAGCTTCATCCGCCAATATATTACCATCCAAATGCATCTTCAAGCTTCGTCCGCCAAAACTTAACCCCACCAAAATTTTGCACTATACGGCATGTCATTGCTGATTGCATCAGAATCAAACTGCAAGAGTTATTTATTATATCTGTAGAACATGTATTGCGAATTGTAGTATAGAATTGTGTCATTACATCATCATTATGTCATTGTCAGGTTTATGTACTAAAAAGACCATACGTGGATGAGTTCCTACGAAGAATGGGCCAAATGTTTGAATGTGTTTTATTTACCGCTAGTTTAGCTAAGGTGTGTGTGTGTGTGTGTGTGTGTGTGTGTGTGTGTGTGTGTGTGTGTGTGTGTGTGTGTGTGTGTGTGTGTGTGTGTGTGTATGTGTGTGTGTGTGTGTGTGTATGCGACTATGCGTGTGTGTATGTATGTACTAGGGCTGGAACGAAGGTTAAAATTTAACCTTCAAACCTTCGTTAATAAAATGCTCCAAAGGTTCGAAGCTTTGGTGTTACATAGCTTACAGTTATTTGATAAGTTCATAAGTATTTGTTTAACTTAAAACAGCAATTCAGAATGACGTGATCGATCGATTGCGAAAATGGGCATGTCCGTACAGGAACCATGCATAGTCAAAAGGCTAAAATGATGTTTTTTTTGTGCGTTACCTGATGTTTATAAGGCGTTTTGAGGCTTCTACTATGGTAGAAAAGCTAAATTGTTTAGCTTAAATGTGGGTATAGGCTGCCGCGATTGCCACAATAAAGAAAACAATGTTCACTTCGTATTTATTAGTATGTTATGAGTGCTTTACGAAACTTTAAAAGTTAGTTTTACCCTTCAAAGTTTCAGAACATTCGAAGGCTTCGTTCCAGCCCCAGTATGCACGTGTGTACGTATGTGTATGGCATATAGAGGATAGAGGGTATTGTTATATCAAAGAACAATTACAGCAATTGAAAATGAAATACAAGTAGTTGCAATTTTTTAAACCACTGTTTACATATCCACTGTACCATAACATTATTATTACTTCTAGTGAGTTTCCCATACATTGAGTTTTTAGTAGATGTAGTTAATGGGTATGGGTGTGTAGATTGTGTGTGCATTAGATTGTATCTAATTGTGTGTAGTGTATGTATACAATTCTGTTAACAAGGTAATAATTATGACTACACTACACAGTTTAGTTAAATTCTTTCATTTCCACAGTACGCCGACCCAGTGTCAGACCTGCTGGACACTTATGGTACATTTCATGCTCGACTGTTTAGAGAATCTTGTGTGTTCCATAGAGGGAATTATGTTAAGGTTTGTATTTCAGTTAATTCAGTAATTGTAAGTATTTATAAATAACTGTAAATATTTCAGTTGATTCATAAATAACTGTAAATATTGGTATTTAGAGTTAGTAGTCAGTGCTTCATGTTATTTTAGTATTTTAATTATTTAAATACGTAGTTGAAATATTAACTGCATTACTCTAGGACCTAAGCAAACTGGGTAGAGACATTAGGAAGGTGGTGATAATTGACAATTCTCCAGCATCCTACATATTTCATCCTGACAATGCAGTGAGTATAGTTTGTGATGCACTCAGCGTTTAGTCTTGTGTGGCCACATTCATTTTTTCTTTTTATGTGTGGGCAGGAAAAATAGAGTCTGGGACTAGGTCAGTACTGATCTGCGTCAGTATCCCAAGAAAATCATGGGGCAATAATTTGTGGTAGTCAATGCATCACATTTACTGCATCTATGGAGAAGCACTTACAAGGACGTCACGTGCTAACATTTAACGACACTGAGTGATGTATGTACTCATCAATGCATAAAACGTTAACACTGATTGAAGGCCAAGGTGTCCCTGTGCAGATCAGTACTGAGCAAGTCACAGACTTTTTCGCATCCCAATATAAGAGAAAAAGGGTCTGGCTCGCAAGACTACCTCTGTACCTATGTGTGTTGCTAAGTGGGACGACTTGTATAATGTGGTAGTTTTTGTAAATTTCGTGGATTTTGCTGTAAACTAAAGTAGTCCTCAAAATAGGTTGATCAGTGAAAAAAATTGAATTACCTTTCAGATTTGCTTTTGCAAATATAAAACAGTTGAGAATTACTGTGAATATGATACGCAATGTAATAAGCTGCCTATAGTGTGATATACGTATAGCGTTCAAAATAGAATAGTAGCTTGTTTAAAATCAGCCAATCTGATCTGTGGTTGCTTGCAATGTCAAGAGATGACTAACTGGTGTGTTTCATCCCCTGATCATCTGGCAGCTGGTTGTGTGTGTATCGTGTGTGCGAGACAAACCGACTCTTTTAGCTTTAATTTTTTTGTCTAAACAAACAATAGCCAGGATACAGTGATAGACTAAGTAAACAAAAACATATACATTGGGGACTACATACCCTAGATGATGCACATTATCAGCCAAAACTCTTGTGCTCTCTTGTCTCCAAAACGTCTTCCTTTGGGGGTATCGATTTAAAACCGCTGAATTATTCTTAGCTGTCATCCTGCTGGACTCTGTGAACAGGAAGCTTTGACTGCTTACAGCTGTAACATTTCTGACTGGCAGGCAGGCAGGCAAGCAAATCTGATGTACTAGGACAAATTTACTGTACATTTCCAATGGGGAATCCAATGATAATACTCCTACTGCTAAGCAATTTCTAATCCTTATTCCAAGCTCTGTTCATGTAATCATGTAGCCAGAGGAGTCTTATTAGTACAAATCACGGCATTGTGAAAATCTGGCATATCATCATCAATGTATTATTAAATGAGTAAAATGACATAGTGACAGTGTGTGTGGCATAAGTCTTCTAAAATGGGATGGTTAATTTTACAATCACGTATAAGAACTATAAACCACAATGATATTATCACTCAATTGTCTATACAGAGAGAATGAGGTAAGTAGTACAGTCCCTTTACAAATGAATTATTTGACGTCAAGCTTTGATATCAAGCTTTGATATCATCTGTTAACTCTAATGGCTTCTTTGCTATCTAACACAGATGTTACAACCAATAGAGCGTGACACCCCCACTAGCAGTGCGGGGCTTTTTATGCTATCATTGAAATGTGCTGAGACAGATGTGATGGGACAGATGTGATGATGGCAGTTAAGTGTATTCACTTTCTGTGTTGGACTGGAGGCTATGGGTTGCTATGGTTACACAGCTGACTTGACATGGTTGTTATTATCATTAGGAAACCCTACAAGTGTATTGATGGTCTTCGTAAAAGCTTAGGATAGGAGGAGGGACAGAGAATCTTTAAAGTGCTTTTTCTTGATGTAGAAAAGGCATTGCATTGGTTGTGGATATACTTGTATCTTGTGGTGATTATATTTCAGAAGGCTTAGTCTCACATATCAATGGTGTTTTGGCCTAATTCCTAGCTTTCACACAGTTATCTTGTTTAAATGGTGATTTTGCATCATAGCGCACAATTGCCTAAACCATATGAGGTTGGTCCTATTTTGCAATACGTTGGCAAAACCTGATTCGTATAATTTTCTTCAAGTGTTGTGCTTCTTACTATCGCTGCTTGATGGGCAAGTTTACTATTGAAAGGAAGACATAACAGTGATTTAGGAAGCCATTTTGTTTCAACCTTATACACAGGTTGCCTTTGATATACAGCTTAGTAGTCATGGTTACTAATTATAATTACATTTTATTTTTTCATTTGGGTCAAAGCAAGGAAGCTCCATCTGTTGAGTGAAACTTGATAATACTGATTCTGCCAAATTCAAATTTGCATGTACTTGCATTTTTGAAAATTGAAAATTCTGTACCATGTACTAGCGGAGGTAGCAGTGTAACAATACACAATTTGGGTGTATCAATATATTACCGCTTTTGTATCACGATACAGCAACATATTGTATGATACAGTAAACAGTGAATTAGAACTTTAGAAAAAGTTATAAGCACTATACAGTTGCAGAGTTGGCAACCATAACAACTATAGCACCTGTCATAAAATACTATAAGTATAGGTACAGTTTTGATGTCATTACATCAATGTATCACAAGTATAATAAATTATGTTAAAATTGAGTACAGGAACTTTACAAAAGCTTGCAATGAACAATTTAATGGAAGTCTATTTGATTGGTTATATTTGTACGATATAGCCAATCAACTTTACGTACCTTGGTAACTTAGTTTTCGATTTTCAATTGCACAATATTTGATATATCGATAATTTGATACAACCTAAATGTGTATCCATGCAGTATCACTGCCTAATGTATCATGATATTGATATATTGATATATTGTTGCATATATAATACTTACATCTCTAGATCTACCATGTACTGTTTAACCCTTGTAGGACACACACACACACACACACACACACACACACACACACACACACACACACACACACACACACACACACACACACACACACACACACACACACACACACACACACACACACACACACACACACACACACACACACACACACACACACACACACACACACACACACACACACACACACACACACACACACACACACACACACACACACACACGCATTAAATTCATATTGTCAAAGGCAAAATTCATCATAGCCTGTAGTGTTAATGTTGTGAAATTTTGAGGACAAAGATTTCATATTGGTGTACCTTAATTCACTACAAATTTCCAAACACATCAGTGACACTGTACACACGTATTTTATAACTTTTCTGCCAGAAAATAAACTTAGTTTAAAGGTGTGCCGTGTTTACCATACAAATGGTGAGCTAAAGTACTTGATTGGGTCCTAACGAACACCGGCGGCTTCAACATTGCAATACTATTAAACGTCTGGGTTCTTTAAAATCACCCTAGCCATGAACTTCTAGTTATTCTACAATAAATAAAGTTAAAAAAATAAATAAATAAATAAATAAATAAAGTTACAATAAATAAAGTTCTTCTAGTTATTCTTCTAGTTCTTCTAGTTATTCTACAGGTTACGGTGCCATTATGACAGGTCTTAAAAAGAAAGCAGTAATTCATGATAATGATATGATGTAGTATATGCCCAACGATGTATCAATCTCTTACCACCACTACTTTAACGCTGACTACTTTACATTCAGTGTAAACAAAAACACCCTGGGTGTAAAAAAAGTGCAAGGCCAATCAGAAGCAGCATTGCAAATAGGTACGTATGTGCGACCAAAAACTTTGATATCAGTTGAGGCCAAGAAGTTACTTATCAAAAATCTTTTTAACTACTTGAATGACATACAATAGTTTATAGCATATTTTCACAACTATGATTGGCTTTGTCACTTGGCCACCTTTTTCACACCATCATTATTAATAAAGGTGGCCAAGTGACAAAGCCAATCATAGTTGTGAAAATATGCTATAAACTATTGTATGTCATTCAATAGTTAAAAGGATTTATGATAAGTAACTTCTTGGCCTCAACTGATATCAAAGTTTTTGGTCGCACCTGCATAGTTCCAACTTCCTTGACTAAGAACTGCTATTTATTTCGAATGAGCTTGTGCCCACATTCCATTGGCAGTAGCCATGGCAAACTCAAGCCTATACCCACGGGGAGAGAATCAGAGGAGCCATACAAGTGAATGTAATGGTTACTGTAATTAATATAAATTTACGGGGATCTCAGTATGATGTTTTTCACCGCCTGAGAGCATGGCGTCTAAGTAGCGTAACTAGGAGTCTAAGTGATTGAGAATTCCTCTATCTACAGATGATGCATTGCTTCATTACCCTCCATTGATCACTGGCATGCAATTTCTTGTCAGTCAGTGAAGACAGTTTATTTTGCAATTCTTGAGAATTGACTCCTTGTTTTCACCAGCATCATGGTAACATGATTGTTATTTCACCTATCACTAATAATATACATAGCTCTGTTTGTGTATCCATGTCTGTGTGTGTGTGTGTGTGATACAGTATTGTATCAATTAGTCATGACCATGGTGATATGTGTGATTCTCAGAAAATGCACAGATCACTAGTATGTGGATTTAAAAAATTAAAGCTTATAAAACCCCCTTACAAATTATTGTTAATTGAACACTAGCTGTAGTCATATATTGTATAGTTGGTTTTTTTTTGAGGTACTTATATTCCGCAAATGCCTGATTTTCAGTCACGAATGGTTTAAAAACCAACTGTACAGTACTCTAACATTTTTGTTTATAATTTTTTGAGGACTTAAATTTCACAATATCCATGAAATTCGTGGAATTTAAGTACCTTGAAAAAATCAACTATACGGTATATTGAGTGTTGATAAACAAGCACTGTACTTGCTGACTCTTGTCAATTTTCCAACTAAGGTTTTAAGGAAATGTGGGGGTTCTTTAAGGTTGAGCAAGTCCATCTTTATTAAGATTCTTGTGGCTAACGTCATGATCATCTAAGACAATGATTGTTATGAGGACGGTTTAATACATGGAGGGCATTATTTAAAGAGGCAGTTTGCCGGTATGGTTTATCTTAAGTGAAGCTGTTTAAATTCACTACAGAATTATACAAGCATGATATACAGGAGAGAAAAGCTGACAAGAGCTCTAGTGATAATACTGTCCTGCAATTTTACATTTGCATTATTTTGCATTCAAGAAATAATTATGTGGTATTTTGTAATTCTACGTGAGTATGCTGAAAGAATATCATGTCAAAAGAACTTTTGAATAAATGTGGCATTTTAACAATACAAGATTGCATATTTGTGGCCTGAAATATTTTTGTTATCACTACAATGAAATTGTCACATTATTTTTATCAATTTATTCTTCTCTCGCAGATTCCAGTCAGTTCGTGGTTTGATGACCCAAATGATACGGAGCTTAGGGATTTGATTCCGTTCTTTGAAGCACTTGACAAAGTCGACAACGTACTAACAGTACTCGGACAGTCTCCGCTACCGCACACAAGCATAGAAGAAGACGATGACGACCTAACATGAAAATCCTCTTAAAATTTTGGCTAACTGTGTCTAAAATATTAATTTATTTTGCCAGAGTTGAAAAATGTATATCACTTAAAAATACACAACATTTATTATACGTATGTAAACGTTTGAATATGTGAACTGCTATATATTTATCTTACAAATAATTGTGTAGGGTGTTTACAAGGTTATTGCATATTTTACAACTTTTATTACAGAATAGTTTTGTAATAATTTTTGTATTCTAATAATTCAGGTCACCTGTTTTTTTAACTCTGAAAGTCACCTGTACTTATAAATAGTAGTATGTGTACCTTAAAATAGCTTTTCCCTTTTTTGTATTTTACAACACACTTGTATAACATACACAGGTAGATAATAATCCTTGTTTTTATTTATTGTATGAAATGTGCAACATTTAAAGTTGGTGTGATAATGGATTTTAAAAGGGGGTTGTTTCGTGTATGTACATGACAACATGCAGACAGTGGTTAAGACATGCACACTCATACATACACACATGCAGAGTAGTACTGTCAAAGACATCCAGTGTGCCACATCCACCAGAAAGTTAAATCGTCATTAGCAACAATAAACCAAATACATCATCTCCTAACATTATATAATTATTATACGCATATAGAGTGTGTAGCTTTTAATAGAATAAAGTAAAGTGAGCATTATTTCCTAGTGTCATCTGCTTCACCATTCTCCTTGACAACCGCTGCACTAGTTGTCTCCGTTGACTTTACCTGTGAAAAAAAATAACCAATATGAGAGGAGTGTAGAATACATTGTCAGTAAATTACTGTACCACTCTAATATTACATACACCTCTTCACACTTGCATATCACCAAAAGTGATCCGGCATGAGAAAACCCACAAAATACCGTATAGCTGGAAATTTTCGAGAGACAAAATTTTCGATGATTACCTCTTTCCAACTTTTCGCGAATAAATTTTCAAGGTACAAGCTCTTTCACCAATAAATATTATCTTAAAACCAAATTTCGAGGTTTTTATTTGAGGATACGTCAAAATCCTCGAAAACCTCGAAATTTTTGTCCCTCAAAAATTTCCAGCTATACGGTACACCGATTCATATTATAGTATGTATCCCCTTAACTGAACAACATATTCAAAATCTGCAAGCTGCATATGAGATTCCTATAAATGCTGCATAAATGGTGAAAGTTATATTAGAATACAAAAAGTTACTACAGGCTCAATGGTGAGTGCACAAATCCCGACAATGGGACAGTTTGAATGCCACAATGGATTCAAAGTGTTACTTCATGTAACACACTTTCATTACTACTATGGTAGTAACAGTACTGCCACAGTTGTCACTAGTGCTAGAACAAATGTTTGAATATTCGTTTGTTCAAGTAACTTTCAACAAATGTTTTGTTTTACCAACCCTTCATAACCATGGTAATTACAGTAAAATAAAATTTATTTACATAATTAGCTTTAATTTGTAGATTCAAAGATTCAGAAAAGAGAATTTCAACTTATAATGTAACACTTTCACACCTCAGATCAAAGGAATCTACAGGGATACATAAGCCATGTATCCCTATTCTCCTTCACATCTAGTGTACACCAGTGTACATGATCAAAAGGTAGATCAAAGAATTCAAAGGAAAGATTTTCCCAGGATACATCTAGATGTAGCATGGAAAAATTCTTCCTTTGAACTCTTTGATCTACTCTTTGATCTACCCTTTGATCGATAAGTTGGTGCATCACTAGCGCTCTTTATATAGGCGCACAAATGTGTGGCTTTTAGTTTTCTAAATTAATCTTTATTTGTAGTTGAAATACATACTTTGTTAAAGTATTTGTTTTCGTATCCATGGAAGTTTAGAAGCCGATATAAGCCCAAAGACAACATTTGAGGTGAGTTTCTCATGTGATAAAAATAATCTATTTACTGTGTGACTTAATGTATCTACATTAATTTACTCTATTGTTAACACTCACCATTGGTGATTAAACGCGATTTTTTGCCCATTAATAAGTCCTGCAGCTTTATAAAGTTTGGTAAACCCACAATTACCAGCACTACCATGCAAGAACATCACGACAACGATGAAATAGAGCCCCACAATCACAACGAGTGCCCATTACTATATAAAGAGGAGGAAATATCGACGTCAGGTTTGGGCAAATTTTTAGAGTGCCGGAAGTGTGACATATTACTTGTAACATGTGCACTCGTGATTTACCTGATATGTATGCTCTCAGGCATACATATCAGGCATGATATTGTGATAGTTAACGTTGCTCTTGTTCAAACAAGCAATGTTTATATTGTTACAATACATCTTGCTGGTAATATATGAACTAACTATCGGTATACCTTCTTCTTCTTCTTTGCTTTCTTTGTGGAGCTTGTTAATAGTGCCTGCAGGGTATTGTGATGATAGAGTGTGATCAGATATGGTTGTGTGTACCTTCAGTTCAGCATCTTCCAAGTCTAATGATGACTTTATTGTATCAGGGTCAAATGGACCTGATGTGATCCTGCACAGAGTATGTAACTACATGCAATGCCATGCCATGCATAGGACTACAGTGTATACCCCCCCACGCATATATCAAGACTCACGATAGTGAGTCGCGAGGCCAAGAAGAAGCAGCATACGCAACCACTGAGTGAGTTATTTACACGTAGCACCGCACTGAAATTCGCAAACACTCTAGCTAAGCCGCCATGAAAGCTATCGCTTAGTTATCACAGACCCACAACGTTCTTACTATATAGAATCAATAAACCAAGAATAGAGGAAGTCAGCGCCACCATTCCTAAGTACCAGCCATTGCAAGTTTTATGGCGCCGTTCGTGCGCCCACGTACGACGAACCATCCCTTCCCGCCCGATTCACCCATTACTCAAGAATTAGCACCTTCATTGTTTGAAGAATCAATAACCTGAAGTTCGTCGAAATCGGTTCAGCCAGTCTTCTGATACGGCCTTATAAATCCTTCCTTCCACAAAATTTTTTTTGATGCGGCAGTCATTTTTTTCTTCTTTCTTTCTTTCTTTCATTTTCATCGCACACTTTTTCGTGGGCTTGCGGGAGCTCGCGTGAACCCCGGAAGTTTTTTTCAAACTTTCTTTTTGTACATTCACTTGTTTGTCTAATAACTCACTCATTTCTTCATGGATTTCAGCCAAATTTGTATCAGCACTTCTCCCATGTATGCTCTACCTGTCATACTACTTTCAGCCTGAAGTAAACACTTGAATGTATTTGAGAAAGGCTATTACACTGCAGGTTGATAGTTGCCATAACTTGGACCCCCTTCAAATGATTTGCATAAACTTTCAGATACACAATCTATATTGATGTATCACTCTGTAGTGAAAGTTAAAAAAATTGTAGGCCTTAGTTTTTCAAAATTAAGCTTCAAAGTTTAATTTACAATATTGTATGCTAAGCAAGTACAAGTTATGCCCATGCAGTACTTCTCTGCTACTTGCTAGTAATAACATCTGCTTCCAAAAAGTGGTGATATGCTAAACAAAAACACCTTGAGTGTAAAAAAAGTGCGAGGCCAATTAGAAGCAGCATTGCAAACAGGTGCGACCAAAAACTTTGATATCAGTGCGGCCAAGTGCGGCCAAGAAGTTACTTGGCCAAGAAGTTACTTGTACGTATGTTATATATGT
>OZ005749.1:13117538-13142538 GCA_963930835.1 Spongia lamella | reverse complement strand
GTATCCTATAGGGAGACCTGTTAGAGCTACTATTATACTGTATCCTATAGGGAGACCTGTTAGAGCTACTATTACACTGTATCCTATAGGGAGACCTGTTGGAGCTACTATTACACTGTATCCTATAGGGAGACCTGTTACAGCAATGTCATAACACATACTTCTCCACCAGGCCGTAACATTCTATGTGCAATCTCTGATGCTAAATAAGCTGCCTTTATAACATCTGCTTTTCTGCCAGTAAGAGGATTATCCTATGGAACAAAATATATTAACATCACTAAACAAGTAGCCCATTACTAATGAACATATACAAGTGCATGTCTTCATAATACAATGTTATGTATGTGTGCATATTGCATGCTGTGTGTTTGTGTGTGTGTTTGTGTGTGTGTGTGTGTGTGTGTGTGTGTGTGTGTGTGTGTGTGTGTGTGTGTGTGTGTGTGTGTGTGTGTGTGTGTGTGTGTGTGTGTGTGTGTGTGTGTGTGTGTGTGTGTGTGTGTGTGTGTGTGTGTGTGTGTGTGTGTGTGTGTGTGTGTGTGTGTGTGTGTGTGTGTGTGTGTGTGTGTGTGTGTAAACCATACTGGTAACCTGTCAAGATCAAAGTACGTACATATTTACTTTAATATGTCGGTACACAGAGCTGTGACACAAGTAACCAAGTCCTTATGGATAACACTGTATGTACACACTACATAATGTATATATCACAATAGAAGCCGGTATCTCAATCAATTAAAAGCCCACATTCACACACATGCATGCACGCGATATATATACATGCATAAACATATAAATGATACGATGCTTACTTTGGTACAACCCACCGCCAGCGTAGTACCAACAATAGCACTGAACCCGTCAATGTGTATGCCAAGATCACTACATGGTTAAGACATACAACAAGTGTACACACACACACACACACACACACACACACACACACACATACACACACACACACACTATACCACACACGCGCACGCACGCACACACACACTACACACACGCGCATACGCACGCACGCACACGCACAACACACGCACACACAACACGCACATACACACACATGCACACACACACAGACATAACGCACACACACACACACACGCACGCACACACAACTCACATTTTGACTATGTCCTCCTTCTCTAGCTTAACTGGGGGGTCGGTACGCAACGGTGAAAAGTTACAGATACAATTGTTCACTGACACACAAGTTGGGAAAGCAATTCCTGAAAGCAAAAAAATGATATACACAGTCACACATGTCTGAAGCAGAGGAAATAGACATATGATATTTTCAGGCTAAATATCCAACTACTTTAACATCAGCTCTCTAATGAAATGTATAGCATGCGTGACCAACAATATGGCTTGAGCTATAATCTCCACTATTCTGATGTTGTCTGAATTACAAAGACAACTCAAACTTACATAGATATGCTACTACATGAAACAGAGAGCACATAAAAATAATTATTAATATATTAGAGCACATAAAAATAATTATTAATATATTATAACACAGCCGCTAGGCGTTTGACTGATATATACGCACGACTCCTGAGGGCGCATAACACCCAAGGGAGAGTGCGTATATATCAGTCAAATCCCGAGCAAAGCTGTGTTATAACATTTATGTTACACTTTGCTTAGGCCTACCTGGCAAAAAGTTGAAGGCGCCTCTGGTAGAATGGCCACCATTGTGAGTTGCTTCATTAGACGCTCACTAGCACAGTATCAGCCACTTAGTTTCTTCAACATTATTAAACCGCCGTCTCGAAGATAATCGCCTAAAAACTTAAGCATTATGTGCGTGTATTTGAGTTGCTACTGGCGGTGCATTTCAAATAGCTTTAAAATTCACTAATAATTTCAGGTCTCCCATGTGGTCTAGTGGTTAGGATCCGGCGCTCTCACCGCCGTGGCCGGGGTTCGATTCCCCGCATGGGAAATTTTTTCACTTACATTAAATTTTAACTTTTATCTATCCTATGCATGCCATGTTCACCTTTCTTCATCTCTTTTTCTTTCTTATAAACTTTCTTTGTCTCCTCCACTATCATCTGGTCACCCAGTTCACACAGGTCCAGCACGGCGGCTCCTTCAACGCAAGCATCAGCCACTGCCTTGATAACACCTGTAGATTGAATAGCTTAGGATTTCAGAGGGAACCTTGATATACACAGTAGCAAGGTTCTGCCCAGAGTAGTGACCTAACATATATTAAAGTTAACATAGACTGATGTGTGTAGGGCTATTTAATGCATGCATCAATAATTTATGTAAGAATTGTACTGGCCGGTTTTAAGAGGTGCTGGTCACTTTGAACCACTACCGACCAGTGTGGACAGAACCCTGCAGTAGGTCTGAGCGATTGTGTGACAATTATTGTCATCAAAACATCACGACTTTCGATTATATGCGATTTATAAAAAATCAGCATAAGCACATGTACAGTTAAAGTTAACCTCTTTTGTATATTATGCATCTGTTGTGACTATTTAGAGATTGTAATTTTGCCTTAAATTGTCTTACGTAGTTTCTGGTACCCTTTCTTTATAAACTATGTAATAACGGACATCACGACTATTTTCAGTATTATTATCATCACGATTATTTCTCTAAAATCATGATTATTAAATCAAATAATCGCTCAGGCCTAGGGATGGGTAATAGCATCACTCATGTCACAATATATCACAAAGGTAATTATCACGATAATCAATATCGATATATCATTTTAGCTAAAAGTGACAGTGTTACAAGCACTAAAATTGTGAACCATAGCATGAAATATTTTACTGGTGTTTTATGAGCAATAAATCTCACAGTATTGATGATAATAATATTATTGTGCTGCCGATATTATGATACTGAAAATTTCTCTTCGATATCGATTATCGTGACACTTTAATGCGATAACATCAACCCTAATACACAGCTGGCATGCATTACTATACATGGAAAGAGTCTTTTAATGACATACATAGTTCTTCAACTATCTCTCTCTCTCTCTCTCTCTCTCTCTCCATTTCAATAATTAATCCTAGGGTTGAGCAACATTATTCAGTATATCACCAATATTGGGTATATAATAAGAGATATCCTCACATGTGAATAACACATGCAACAACATATCGTAGAGTACCGCAACATACTGCAATGCAGTACACAAAGTAAATATATATCAACAAACTAGCACACCTTTATTGACAGACCAAGTTTTTACGATAGTTATTATATTGGTACACCTGCTGGATGATGGTGTGTTATACATAGTAAAACATTCCATATTAATAATGTAATAATTGCAATGCACTATTTTTAGTACCACCCAACCCTATGGTGTAACAGCTGCAGTCTGTCAGCTATGTGTTCAAAGTCCAAAAGATCAATATATCTTAAATGGCTGACAGGATCATTGTTATGAAGTCTCCATGACCTCCCATCAGCTGTGGTGATAAAGTTAGGAGTTGCATGAATGTATGTACATACGTACATATGTATGCATGTACGTATGTCTGTATGTATGTACGTATTATATGTATTTAAGCTATAGAATAGATTCATGTGTATGAGTTCATAATAGCACAGTAGTCACTAATATGTGCAGCGCGCCAAAAAAAGTTTCCTGCACTTTAAATAGAAAATTATGAAAAGGCAACCATCCACGGCGTTGTTCACTCGAATAAGCACAAATGCTAAACGACAACATTCAGTATACAAATCTGATTGCTCACGGTTTGCCATATCCGCTGCCATCTGGTACTTCGTTACAACAACATCTTCTGCGATCGTCATCTCCTCATCTGAACTATCACCTCTTTCCGCCATTATTATAAACGTACTCTACGCACGATCTATACCTAAAATCCGACTAAACTACGCAGTCAAATAAACCTTTTACCTACACGTGGAGACAGATGAACGCACGTGAACGCGTGTATTCAATATTTGTTGCGAGGTTTATTGTTCCACTTTAGTAACCTACCAGCAGGCCTAGACTAAAAATAAAAGAAGGTACAATAACTGTTACAAGTTGGTCAAGTTGGCAGTAAACGGATGGGAGCTAATAGTGGAGGAAGCCTGATTTTAAATCATTGCCAAACCTGAGGTGATGCTTAGCCTAGATTTCATACCACAGCGGTAAACAATCTCCAGGTTGGCGCTGGCCATGTCAATCGGCGTTACGGATATGCAGAGTCTTTGGCGCACGTGCATGCCTTCTCAGTCACCAAGCAGGTGTGTGTCCGACCATACAACTGGACAGTTTGACCTTTTGCAGTGGGCGTTAGTAAGAGCATGTGCCGCAGCCGAGGCTACAGTGAGTTTCCATGGGTTACATATATTATGGGATACAGATAAAAAGTTTATGTGAGCGAAAAAATTTCCCATGCGGGGAATCGAACCCCGGCCACGGCGGTGAGAGCGCCGGATCCTAACCACTAGACCACATGGGAGACCTGAAATTACCATTGAATTTTAAAGCTATTTGAAACGTACCGCTTAAATATTTAATAATTAAATAGTCTATCATTATTGTACAGTCAAATAAATTCTACATTTTATGAATAAGTTAATAGTTTTTAGCTAAGGCATGTGGCATCCTTCCAGTAGGAAAGGTCTACAGATGGTAGAGCATCACAACTAACTTCATCAAGACCAAACTCAAATGCACGGGAAGTGATGTTAGGAATATTATCAGCATTTTCACAAATAAGTTTGGCTATGGTCATCTTGCTCAGTGTCTCACGTTGATCATCAGTGAACATGTCTGGGTTTTCCCAGTAGAACCGGTCACCAGATCGCAAATCAGAAAATGTTTCGCCTAATATACAGGCAAATGTGGGGCCCAAGTTGGACCCTTCAAGTTTATCTTCTGCGAGGCCTCCAACCCAGAGATCAATGCCATCAGAAAATCCTTTAGGTCCATAGATAGATCTTAGTCTTGCAGCAGTAAAAGGATGCATAAATCTAGTGCTGGTACTATATATGCTGCTGCAGTATTTTTGAAAATCACGATAAGAAGGAATACCATGTTCACGGCCACGCTGGATGTTTCGAGAAGCCAAATCCATTCCTAGAGGTTCATTAGGAAGTGGAAATAGTTGAGTTGTCAGTACTCTGCTCACAAATTCATCTAATTCTCTTGACCGGCTTCTAAGCATACCACGTATCAGTGGATCAGTTCCACCACTAACGAAATATTGTAGAGGGTTGAAAAATGATTCCCTGAGGCCTAAAGGACCAATTGGAAGCATGTTTCCTTCACTATCAAGCCGATCAGTGGATGATGTAAACATAGAATGTCCAAACCTCATTGCTCCCACAGCAAATGCCATTGGAATGGTGGCATCAGTCATTGCATCATAGCCCATATATTCACCGATGTAGGCATCAAATTGGTCTCCAAACAAAAGAGGCAAATATTCTTGATAGATGATGACCTGCAGGATTGCCCCGACAATCTTACGACCCTCTTGATAGAGTCTTTCATCATCCCAACAAGGATTGAGTTTAGACAATTGGTCTACAATATAGTTATGTTGCCTAACCCATAGAGTCACCATGATGGTTTGATGAACATAGTTATCTACACGTACATCACCAGCTGCAAAAAATGGTACCCCGGAAGGAGAAGGAACAGGTGAAAATGGAAGATTTCCTTTAAAAGGTCCAAATCGGTCTCCTTGCTTTAAACAGCCACCCTTAAATGACCTCAGTGCAGCAGCTTCTTCGGCATTGTTTCCGTACACCATCGAGGCATCCAAAAAATGAGTAATCTGATTAATCTGCTGTCTGCCTTGTGAAAAAGTTGAATTAAAAGGTTGCATGCATTCTCCCACAGCTCTGTTTATGAACAGACACCGTCCTTGGTTTGGTCCCTTTCTGCCATAAACTGGATCATAAGGTTCCACGGGAATTGGGTTACAGAAAGGTAGATTGGCAACAAGATCACATGACTGAGCACATTCTTGAGTTTCAAATTCACCAAATCTAGTAAAATCTAAGGCAAGAAATTGTCCAAATAAAGTAAAAATCATATTAATTGTTGAGCTATCAACTGGGAAATCTCTGGCAATCAATCGACTGACTCTTCTTGCACTGGGCCATGGACCAGAAAATGGATTACCGTTGACAGCTTGAGTGTATCCCACTGGAATGTAGATCCCATCTTCGTATTGTGCTGGAAGGATACGGCGGAATGCTGTGTTTGAAGCACCCTGAAGTGGTTGGTCAATGTTGTTACAAGAGCCATCAGCTGTACGATACATGTTAACAGATGGAGCAGAGCAGTTATACGGCCTTGTGATATCAACACACTGAGCAAACTCCAGCATGGGAAAGAAAGCCAATTCAGGGAGGTCTACATTACCAGCAAGTTGACGTGCCCGACTCATCACTTTCTCAACAGTCAGTCTAGCATTAGCATGTCTGGCAGCTGTACTGGTCAAACTGCGGGAACGCCTGTACATATAGGAAGTCTCTGCAGATGGAAGTGACTCAGGGGCAGAGCTTCTTTTCACCATATCCTTTTGTTCTTCAGCAATAGCTTTCAATATGGCCAACTCTGGTGACAGGAATCCTGTATGTACAAAAAGCAAAAATATGTTTATGTACATATCATGAATGAAATCAACCATACATATAACCAAGTTTACTAGTTACAGCTAATGTAACACAAATTTTTTTACCAACCTTGTGAGTCCGAAGAATTTTGTGATCCTGCATGTTCTGACACTGGAGGAAAGACAAACATATTAAAATGTATATGATGCAACACCTGTGCAGTTCATACATACAAGCTAGCTACAGCTTTTATCACTGCATAAGCTAATGCCATATGATGCAACACCGTAGCTATATAGTATATAGTGCTAACCGGTAGTATATAGTGCTATATAGTATATAGTGCTAACCACTACACTGTAGCTATATAGTATATAGTGCTAACCGGTAAGTTCAATGGTTTTGGTGAAGTGAATTCCATTTCCATTTATTGATAGATGGTATTTTCCTGCATCGTGCTCCAGCACCTCGGAGAAGAGCAACCGGCCAAGCTGCTTAAAAATTCTTATGTTATCTGCATCAAACGCCACACCATCCTTGGTCAGACCAGCCGAAACATCAAGTGTTGGACCGCTGTAGTCAAAACTCAATATGAAAGGATCTCCTGCATTGGCGTTCACTGTCTCCACTGGCTCAGCATTGACAATGCTTAGTAGACTGGCAACTAATATCAGGCTACAGTGTAGTAACTGCATAATATCTCAGTATAGTTGAATAATGCTTATAACTATAAATATACTATCAGTATATTTCTCTGACTGAAGTTAAACCTTCATGTGTAGCATTTTATACCAAACAGAGAGGATGCAGTTGTATGTGTGATACTGAAACAATCCATAAAGTTTGCAAACTGCAGAATACAGGATGGATACCATATAGTTACGTATGGTCACAGTATAATGTTATGTCACAATGTGTAGCTACATAGCTAATCTATCCACAACAATAATTATTTTCATTGTTTACATTGAGGTTGTTAATGTTATGCTCCTAACCTTGAGCATTATACAAGTTTGCATGCCTATTGTACAAAAATGTCACCCTATTATGCACAAATTTTTTTTGCCTGAATTACAATTATGTGTACGTAGCTACCTGGAATCCATGACCTTACAGATAACCAAAGCTGACTTTAAATACCGAGGGGGATATGAAAAAGATTAACAGTACTATACCATTTAGTAAAAGGACAGAACTTTTTGCTGTTTTTCTTTTATGTTGCATGAGGTTTGTTTAGCTACATACATTAGCTAGCTATAAGCTATAGCTATAGCTACATACATTAGCTAGCTATAAGCTATAGCTATAGCTACATGCATTAGCTAGCTATAAGCTATAGCTATAGCTACATACATTAGCTAGCTATAAGCTATAGCTATAGCTACATGCATTAGCTAGCTATAAGCTATAGGTAGCTATACAACTATAGCTATAGCTATAAGCTATAGCTATAGCTGGTGCATGGCACCATTTCACTACTACCAGAGTTCATGGAATGTGCTAAACAAATACATGGCTATAGCTAACTACGTAAGTGTAATGAATTGTTATGGAGGTTGTTAAAAGAACTCTATATCCATTATTACAGTCAGCTGGATAGTTTAACTAAGCCTTCTCAGTTACAGATCCCTGTGATAAAAGACTTACACACCATCATAGCTAGCCCGTGCACACCAATCTATCAATATAATGAAAGTATGGAAAAATTCACTTGTTGTATAGCTAGCTAATAATTGTTTATTCTTAGGTTACTGATTTTTATTTCAGTAAATCTCAGTGAATTGTTGCAATTCACAAATACAAGATCCACAAAATTTGAATTACATAACTATTTAGCTATAGCTTATAGCTAGCTACTTGTTCATATTGTTACTCACAATTTGAATTTAAAAATGTATAATACGTGCATGGTAAACTTGCTCACTTCATAAGTGTTAATAATAGTACCCACTAGCTAATAATCAGTAATAACCTTATAAGGCAGATTGGAGGTCTCAAAAATAACTATTATATAGCTACATAAATATATGTGTAACTATATGCTGGTGCTTTAGACCACTTAGCAGTTACAACTACACATCGTATAGCAACTAGCTATATAGCTATAGGAATTACTTCACTAAAACTACCCGGCCATGCCATGCCAAAAGTTGTTGAACATACAATCATTCTTGTATGCCTATAGGTAGCTATGTGATAACACGTACATTCTTTTCCCACAGGAAATCAGTAGCACAGTATGAAGCTACACACAGTCGAATAGAGAAGCCAACAGCTAATGCAATTTATAGCTAGTTACAAGTTTTAGTATCATTATATATGAAGAAACAAGGAAACAGGGTCATATAGCTATCTGTGTGATTAGTAAATTAGTGCACTTTCAATTCTATATGGCTTGTTCATGCATCATACATGTTGATACCTCCATATGCTGTATTGTTCGTTATAACTATGATGTAATTGTAGCTAGTTGACTAGCTAGCGGCTATAGCTACCAGCTGGTGTCGACGTGCATGTCAGTGTGTATAGCAATGCAAAGATGATGGATTGATTGTCAAGCTAAAAATAATTTACCTGTTGTGTATATATATAGCTATGGATATATGTATATGCATGCATACATACACTAACATCTACATAGCTATGTAAGTATATGTGTACACATACAATGAATCATACATATATACATACAAAGCAATAGACTAGCTAAGTATATATATGAACACAATTTGTCTATACACGCAGCTAGAATTTCTGTGCATGTGAGTCCAGTGCCCTATTGTGATATTGTCATCTTATAACCATCGTAAATTGAATTTCCTATTATCTCAAGGAAAATCATCTATACAGTTTCATCATTAGATGGAGCAGACCCTTCTGTGTACGACAACAAACAGGGCATGGCAATGAGGAACTCTTCCATACACCAAGGTCAAGCTCAAGGAGACGACTGGGTTGGAATCACAACTCATGCAGCGAATACTTATTCTAACAACTCATGCAGGTGAGGAACAAGGGGATGTGATCCATATGACAATGCTAAGGCTTCGGCTCTTTTGTCTATCCCAATAAAGAGATCATGTCTAGATCATGGTAAGATTCGACAGACTAAGGGAACCATTGCATAGAATTACAATTCACAAAGAGTATCAGAGTGGTCCATGACCAGTTGTGTGGAGTGTCTGCCACTGACTGGGATATAGGAACTTCTTAGCTGCCAATATTTCACTGTTTTCATACATTCCATGCAGGGTGGCCATCACCACCCAATATTTTTGCTGGTTTCATTGTAACATGTAGCCGTAGCTAGCTACAACCATAATTATTATACATCAGTAGAGAAACCCATTGTGGTACTCTGATAGAGTCAGTCACTTATTGATCATGTGATCAACCCTCAGGTTACCAAACAGTCAGGTGAACATTAGTCTCACGTTTTTGCCACGCAGGCGTTTATCAATTAGAGATTATAAGTGCAGCACTTATAATCTCTAATCAATAAGTACCTGCATGGAGAGGGTTCAGCAATGCAAAACTCTAGGTGGACATCACAATGGTATGAGTAACAAGCAAGGTATGGAGTGCAAGGAGGAACATTAGTGCAGGTCATAATGTCAACTCCACCATTAGTCAATTGACCAGTAACATGTACTCACATCATGGAGCTTTATCAGCTACTGCTGGTCAACCTCATCTACCTCCAGTAGTTAGTAAGAAGAATGCTGGAGGACTGAGCTGTCATCTTTTTGTAGATTAAGATCACCATTACAAGATCATAATCAAGATCAGTGGTGGTAATATCAGAGCTGATGGTTACTCATACTCAGAAGCAAAGAGACCACATGATCTACCTCCTAATATGGATGTATCATCATCTGCTAGTAAACACAAGTCACTAGGAGTAACTGCAATGATCCATCCCAGTGATAATGGATTATTGCCACCCATTAATCATAAAAACTAAAGAGAATATCTGTAGAGAAGATAGCACATGCTCACCTAAAGTCAGTCAGCTGGGATGGACCAGGAGAGTATGAGTGCTAATATAAGATATTATACTAAGATACAGTTGAGCGGTAGTAATTGTGACGAGGCTGCTGAACCATCATCAAGATAGAAGCCTAGAAGCAGTAGTGAAGATGACAACTTTTACTTCTAATTACGTATTTCCCACCCATCATTCCTAGTCTCCATGTCTGATTGGCTATAAGAGTTAAAATTTCTGTATGTAATATTGATTGTCACTATTACTATTAGTTATGTCCTATACAATCAATTAATCAGACAAACCATATGTTTTCCTTCAATGTTTTGCCAACAAAGCATTGTTACAATCAATAAATTTCACTGTGTGAGGATATTGCAATAATGTTTCCCCCAACAGAACCCTAATATTATTACAATCAGTAAATAATACATCAATTAACTGAACCAACTAGCTATATATGTCATGTGGTGTCTGTTATAGTGAAGGTCTACCTTCAAGACTGGCAAAATATACGTATGTGTAGCTATTATGTGACCCGGCATGAGAAAACCAGGCTTATGTAGCTACTGTACACAAAATACACCTATTCATATTATAGTATGTATCTTCATTACTGTATATAAGATTTAGGGCAAAATTTGTAGTTATATTCTCTATGAAAAGCTGCTTAGCTAAATGGTAAAAATGTTGCTGCATGGACTCCATGTGTATGCCAGACTGAAGTTATTAAATTTTGAAACACAAAAATATGGCAAAATGTTATGTGAGTCGGGACTTTGTGCACGTAGCTATTAGCTCTACAATTGGTACAGTTATCCAAGTACGGTCAGGGGGTCACCAACTGTTGCCAAATCTCATACACTCTTCCTGAAATCATATTTGAAATCTTTGAAATCATTTAACTTTTGAAATCTGAAATCAAAGAAAGTTGGAATGGTGATTAGTAAATTCTTGTATATTTCCGCTTCCAATACATTAAAATAGGGATAATGATATCAAGCAAGCTCTTTGTGGAGGTAACTAACCATTAAGCTAGCCAGATTCTTTAAAAACTTTCATCAAGGTGCTTAATATACACATGCAGGCGCTTAATATATACATATCTTAGTCATGTAGCTAGCTAGCTAGCTAGTATAGTGAAGATTTTGCTAATGAAATCTATTTTAAAATCAGTGAAATCTTTGGGTGAAATCCAAAGATTTCGAAATCCGTACACCTTTTTTGGGAGTTGGTGACCCCCTGAATATGGTTACCATCAAGTAAACTATAAGTGATTTAATGAACCATTTGTAGTTTCACGGTGTAGAGACATTCATGCTTAGACATACAAATAAGCCCATACCGGGTCACATATCAGTATACAATGTAGCTATATACAGTCAGTAAAACCATAGATAATATATATAGGTATGGTATATATTATCTATAGTAAAACATGATCATGCAAGGCCGGCGGAACCGGTCCGGTTCAATAGATATACCCTAACTGAACAGTCAAGCTAATAAAACATTCAGTCGTGTGTAAAGCCTTAGTAAGCATATAAACCATTGGCTAGAAATATGAACAAAAGATGATATACTCTAATAGAACAGTCACCATTTCTATAGGCAAAATTATAATATACTCAAATAAAACAGCCTAAATTATAAAACAATAATTTCATGAACTTTGATGGCTTGTATGCATTTTGCATGCCTGATATGGCCTGACCAATTTCATTTTGTTTCCTCTGGGCCTGTGATGTATATAGCTATATAGCTAGTAATATTACAAACACTGGAAAATGCCTAAATTTAAAGCGTTGGGGCAAAATATTGTAGCTATAAGTAGTACGTAGTTACATAGCTAGCAGCTAACTAACTAACATTTTATTGCAAGAATCTGAAACTTATAATTATTGGTAGCTATAGCTAAGTACTGATTCATGTGTGGCCATTTAATACCGTGGCTAACTTATAATGAATATATAGAGGCAATAATCTATGATCCTCTAAAACTTGCTGACTCTACAGCCTACAACCCGCAGGGGCGTAGGAACAGGGTGGCCGCAGGGGCCAGGGCCCCCCTACTTTGCAGTAGGTAGTGGTAAATGAATTACTAAGTATTACAAGTCTGTTGGTCCAATACAATTAGGCACCTGCCAATAGATGGATATACTCTAATAGAACAGTCACTATGTTTATTGTGGACAGGTGAATACACTCTAATAAAACAGTCTATAACTTCATAAAGAAAGATTAATGGTATTCCTTAGCACAAATCTTACACATGAGGATAATAATGAAGATAATAGCATAATAGGTGGAATTTATGAACACTGCAGCATATATTGGGCAGTAAAGGCATAATATATAGGCTGGTCCCTAAATACAATTATTATACATGGCCCCCCTACAACTTTTCATCTTCCTACGCCCCTGAGTTACCCTGTTAGCCATGGGGGTTAAGAGAGTAGCTATATTGCTAACTGAAGGTTTTCTTTTAGCTGTATATACAAATATAATAATCATTAGTGTTGACTAGCCGCTATGACTTAGCTGAAATGACTTAAAAACCATGCCGGCGCTGAATAACACTATAATGCATATAGCTATATATATACAACAATCATATATGCATGCCATAACTGATACATACAGTGGTGTTGAAGGATGAAAAGTTGTAGAGGGGCACAGATTGTTTAGTCTGAGGTTTAAATCATGCAGTGGTCACTAATTGTACTCAACCTTGGTGGCCCCTGCATGCATGTGCTACAGGTGCCCCTGATAGTTATTTAAGAATATATAGGGCTATAAGGCTATTCATGCTACGTAGCTATCTATATAGTTAGCTGTTTCTGTATGCTATAATTGTTTAGGACATGTGCACTGCTGAAAAACAGTTCTTCAACTGATGTAGTTTCCTTCTAAATTCATTAAATATTAAATTCATTAAATACATTTTCCTTGGTGTCACTATAGGTTACTGTATAGTCAAACTTGGTTTAATCGCTAAAGCAAAAAACAAAGGTTTCATTTGTATCCTGTATTTGCAAAAAGGCGCTCAACCGCAGCATGCATCCAATGCGCTTCATGCATTTCTATTCGCTCGCCGCATTTTTGCGTATTCCATATTCGTTCTCGCACACGACCACAACGCACAACCGCAAATATTCGTCACTACCACATAGCCATACAGGTATGCATACACATCCATATATATACATGCAGACATACGTACTGTATTGTGTACCTTGTACCACTGCCATCTTTAATGGGTTGCTTGGATGAAGGAAAGAACACAAGCTGACTCAGCGGGGATCGAACCACAGACCTTAACATGTTTGCATGCAGGGCAATGGACAAACCTTCTGAGCAGCCATGCCTTTCCCGAAGGATCTTGTATTAAACTTGCTTACTAAATCTCTTAGAAACTTTTTCCTTAAAAACTCCCTATCATATATATGAAGAAAAAATCTCCCCATTCAGGGTTCGAACTCCTGATCACACATCTTATAGATGAGGTTTAGAAGTCTGTTTTTCTACCATCTAAGGTATGCTACTTAACTAGCTATTTGTGTTTGTTACTGTTACCTATTTATACTTGTCCTTAAAAACTCCCTATCATATGAAGAAAAAATCTCCCCATGTAGGGTTCGAACTCCTGAGCACACATCCTAGATGTAGAAGTCTGTTGTTCTGCCATCTAAACTATGTCACTTAACACTGTGTTTGTTACTTAACTTAGTAGCTACTTAAGAAAGTTTGTCCTTAAAAACTCCCTATCATATGAAGAAAAAATCTCCCCATGCAGGGTTCGAACTCCTGATCACATATCCTAGACAAGGTTTAGAAGTCTGTTGTTCTACCATCTAAACTATGTCACTTAACACTGTGTTTGTTACTATTACCTATTTAACTTGGTAACTACTTAAGAAAGTTTGTCCTTAAAAACTCCCTATCATATGAAGAAAAAATCTCCCCATGCAGGGTTCGAACTCCTGATCACACATCCTAGATAAGGTGTAGAAGTCTGAGTTGTTCTACCATCTAAACTATGTCACTTAGCACTTTGTATTACCTATTTAATGTTGTAACCCGACCTTACACCTAGCCCTAACGTAAGACACAGGTGCTACCAGGGGCCTCTAGAAACATTTCAGTAGTTATTAGGCGCAAGCCCCTAGGCGCAATCAATAAGCGCATCCATATATGCAGTAGATCACGTGATCGCATCAGATCTCCAACGATTAGTCTTTTCAACATATTATTCATATGGTAGCCACAGCCCTTTAAACTTAGCTAGCTACCTGGAAAAATAACAAGGGAAATAGCCAACAGGGATTTTGAACCACATACTACTAAATCAACAGCCAACTAGCTACAACGTTATTTCCATGCTCAGTGTTTGGTCAATGTTCAGTGTGCTTATTCTAAAATTCTCATGCCAATATTATTTAATATTGGTTCTAACCAATAAAATACGGTATTATAGAGGTTCGTTTGCTAGGATAAATGGTGCCTTTCAGACTTTTGTACATTTGTAAAAGCTCAGTTTCTGAAAACAATGAGGTGAAATGCAATTCTACATTAAATACTGTATTTTATTGGTGAGAAGCCGCATGCAGCTTTGATATAGCTAGTTGTCGCTCAACTTAGTAGTTGCTGCATACTAAAACATTGAAAATCACAAATTAGCTAATATTTTTTTGGTATAGCTAAAAGTCTTCAAGTGGTTACCTGAGTCACTACACCATTTTAAGGTTAACCAGAAATCCCACTGGTTTTCAATTAGCTAGTACTATTCTCAGTATACTTGTTGAAAAGGGGTAAAATAGTAAAACAAGTATACTGAGAAAAAGGGGTAAAATAGTATACTGGTTTTACTATTTTACCCCTTGTTCCTAAGGCTGAAAATCATGAATGGCCCCTTGGCCTATTATTACTTTATACCCAAACGAACATATACGTATGCATGAAAGTCAGTGACGTCCTGTAGCTAGTATACTTCCTTGGTAATTACATTAACAAAGGGATAAACATATTATAAAACCCTATGACAATACAATGTACCAATACAATGTACGTACATATATACCATAAGTTATACACCGGAAGCGTGGGCGAGTGAGTATACATGCAGGCATATATAGATTTAGCAGGGTAGCTACATGCAGTGTTGGTTTGTTTTGTTTTAGCAAGGCTTTGGCCAGTTCTAAGCGACCGAGCTGGCAACGTGCACACAATCAGTATCCGTAATAGCGCAATAAAAACTGGGTAAAAACTGTGCTTACCTGCAAAAGGAGAAGGGGTACCAGGAGATTCAACAACAGCGTCTTCTCTGCCCCTTCCTCGCATTGTTAATGACGATATACCCTGGAAGTTATGAGATATGGTTATCCGGACAAATTTAGGATACTGCACATCAATGGGTACTGTGGAAGAACATTATTAACCAGTGAGTAGCTACCTTAGCCGCTAACTGAGATTGTCTGGAATAAATGGATGCATGGAGTGTTTGGACAGTCGGCTTTGACATCCATAACTGCATGTTTCTGCACTTTGTATTGAACAAGGATAAATAAATGATATGTAGGGCCACGGATACAATTTTATTGGTGTGTGTATATATGACTTCATCAGTGTGGCATTAGAATTGTTTGAAATGTGTAGTGCATATATACCTAAGTACGTAAATGTACATGTAAAGTGCTTCTTAATGCAGCTGTTACTTGGTCATACAAATAATTATGATAAAGGTGTAAATTGTGATTTAAAGTGAAAAATACCACTCCATGCAGGTGTCATGTAAATTTTATGGGGGACTATGCCCCAAACATTTTATAGGGCCCCACGCAATAATGCATATATTCCAGCTATAGGCCCCTAAAACTTTGGCTGAAGATGTTCAAGTGTGGCTACTTGTTTCACCACTGTATAGTAACCCGGCACTGAATAATTGCTATAAATAAGTAGCTGGTATATAGCTACATATAGCGACTAGCTATGTACTAAAGCCTGATCGTGAGTTAGCCTCAATTTGACAATTTTAACAAGCAGTACATTTTTAGCAGGGTTGAAACCGGGTCACAATCAGGCGACCCTGTGATCTGCGCTGACCCATTGGCTTAGACCAGGTGACCCGGATGATTAGATTTTTATCTACAGAACAACATAGCCAATTAGCATTTATAAGCTTCTACCATAGATGCTTGTACCTAGTGCAGGCATGGTCCCTTTTGTACAATCTATTAGATCGATAATCATATATCTAATCTACTCCTAGTAAATAAAACCCGCGATATGGTAAATCGATCAATACTCTCTAATAGAACATTCACTAGTATTTTTTGTGACTGCTATATTAGAGAGTATTACAAACCCGGGTCAATCCGGATTTTTTGAGCTTGACTCTGTGACCTGGAAAAAGTGACCCTTTGGACTAGTTTATAGGTGGATGAGTGAATATTTCTGACTCGCTGTATTATTAACAGGCGTAAGCCTTCTCACAGGTCCCTATAGTGGGATAGTATTTTATTTGTGATAATATACATGCGGATTGACCAAATCCGGTTTCAACACTGGTTTTTAGCTATCCAAACACTGCATAGCTATATATAGCTATAATGTGAACAGAAGTATTGTACATGTACATATACTGTGTGCATGGTATAGTTACTGTGTGTGTGTATAGCTATATGTACATAATTATAGCTATAATGATAGCCACTGATGGCTACTTCATAGCTAATGGTCTTGTAAGCTAAAATCATATTGAAACTTGTAAATATGTGACTGTTGTTTCTATATAGTTAGCTATAAATAATCAGCCATCCAGTACACTCATAAGATTAGCAATAGCTACAGTGTAATAACAGCCGTAGAACAGTGATTCAGTAAAACACTAGCTATATTACTGCAATGGAAGTGAAGCCATCATTAGTTGTTTGCTGCAAATTTTACATCATCCTATCATTCCTGTATGTTACAACTGCTACAGTGTATCAAGTACTACCTGATGGTCATTACCCCAGTGACTATAAAGGTTTTACTCTACAACACTACCTTGACAATGCCAACAAATATTTCATCTCTCATAATAAACTACGATTTTTACCTGGAGAGTACAGCCTAACCGATAATTTTGTTATTGAGAATGTTAAGAAATTCACCCTCACTGGTGGCAGAACTAATGGAATGATCAGCACCACTATCACCTGTACTGCTCCGTATGGTGTAGTAGTGATCAACAGTACTGACATCATTATTAAAGATATTATAATCAGTGAGTGTAATGTGTTGGACCATTATAACGGTGAGTTATTGGAGAACGCCAGTTTGCTATTGCTAAACTCTTGGCACATATCAATTTTAAATGTTCAGTTGTTACGTCAAGTGGATGAAGACTTCCCGCCCTGCACCTTGCAGGCATTAAACATACTTGACAACTCGGCCTTCAGTAACATAAAAGCAAATTGCTTAGAATTGTATTATGATGCAATAGATGATAATATATCCAGCACAAATACACTTTACATTAACAATTACCAGACTGATTACATGGGCACTAACATTTACTTTATTTCAATTACCGTTTATGATGCTTTATATGACATTAAGATTGCTATATCAGAAACTACTTTTATCAATTTTCCAGCTATTGATTTTCAATGCTACGGATTTCAAGGCTACACTTTTATCATAATAAAAGATTGCATTTTCACTAAAATGAACAAACTCTATGGTTCAAGTCTAGCAAACATTAATATGAACAACTGTATGAATAAATACGATACTAAAGAGAATTTGTTTGAATTCAGTAATTGTTCTTTCACTGATAGTGTGTTAAAACCGAAAGAAGCTTTAGTAGATGTGTTTATTAAAGCAGATTCAACTATTCCAAGAAGTTTTACATCTAGACTAAGAGTCTTCATCATAAGCTGCAGATTCTATAACATTAAAAATGGACCACTTATTTCAGTCATCTACATATATGATAATATTGGTGATATGGGCTATACTCATTTTGTTTATGTGGTATGTGAAGAGACAACGTTTGATTCCATAACATTAGAAAAAAATTCCTATGCAATATATGCACACAGAACAGTATTGACTTTGATATCAGTTATTTTTAGCCATGTTGATTGCGATGATACATCTACTATAATCAGTGCAGTTGTTGCTACTAGACTATGGTTTCGGGATTACATAGAGATGTTAGCATGTACAGCAGCTGATGCTGCAATAATAGCTGAATACATGTACATTGTTGAATTCACAGTTGTAAATTTTACGGCCAACGACTTTGCAATGCTAACCCACAGTGAAGATTTAGGAGCAGATCCAGCACTAACATTAACCCCTATGATGCTATTACCCTGTATTTTTCAGTACACTGGTTATTTCCGAGAAAATTTAGACCAAAGATTTCAGAATGGAAATAAATTGAATTATGCAATATATTTTATCAGTAACAATATTGAAAGTTTATCATTTTACAAATATTCCATAACATACTGTGGTTGGGATGAACTTGCTGCATTTACACACACACGTCCTAAAGTTGTCAATCAAAATGTCATCCATTATGTTAATGATTCTCTCGAATATGATACAATCATTAAGGATATTTGTTTTTGTGACAAAAAATATCAACAGCCAGGATTACTCGGATTTAATTGCACTATTGATGAACTTGGCCCTTATTATCCAGGTCAAACTGTTGAATTTCACTTCATTACCATTCTCGTTCGTTTATTCATGGAGAGGTTACTTATTAGAATAGAAGATGGACCAGAGTCAGCATGTAGCAGTAAAAACAGATCAGTTATTACTTTATTACGATTTAATGTTTGTACAAAGATTGTATACACAGTACAACATAAAAGTGGAAAAGAGTGTGACTTATATATAAAGGCAGTTCCACAATATAAGCTAGGTTATTCTACGTCTCCAACACTAGCATTGACAGAGTTTTTTAACGTTAAGTTACTTCCTTGTCCAGTTGGTTTTATGCTACTAAAAAGTGATGGGCTTTGCCAATGTGACCCTGTTTTACTGATGCACGTTGCTTCTGTAACGACCTGCAATATTAACGATCAAACCATTTTGCGTCAGCCTAACAGTTGGATTACTGGAACTACAATTAATGATTCACATACTTACAATGTATCTTCTTCATGTCCTTTTGATTACTGTTCACCGAACTCATTACACTTCAACCTGTTAAACCCTGACTCACAGTGTCAGTTTAACAGGACTGGCATATTGTGTGGACAGTGTCAGCAAGACCTCAGTGCTGTCTTAGGCTCATCCCAGTGTAAAAGATGTTCAAGCGTTTACTTGTTTCTTGTTATACCAATTGCAATTGCAGGCATTGCACTAGTCATGGTACTTTTCATTATTAACCTCACAGTAACTGATGGAGACATAAATGCTTTCTTATTTTATGTTAATGTTGTGAGCATCAACACTCCTGTATTCTTTCCCAAAGAGAGATTTATAAAATACGCTTTAATTTCACTTGCAAATCTTGATCTTGGCATTGAAACCTGCTTCTACAATGGTATGGATAATTATGCCAAGATGTGGTTGCAACTTACATTTCCTGCTTATCTCATTGCGATTGCTACCTCACTTATCATGGCCAGCCGTTACTCCACCAGAATTCAGAGACTTACAGCACGTAGAGCATTGCCTGTTCTTGCAACACTATTCTTGCTATCTTACACCAAAGTGTTACGTACGATATCAAGTGTTTTATTCTTTTATTATGAAATCACTAGCCTTCCTAGTGAACACACCACATCAGTGTGGTCAGTAGACACAAGTGCTACATTATTTGGCATAAAATTTACATTTATTTTTGTTGTAAGTTTATGTCTTTTCCTAATTCTTTTATTTTTCAACATAATCCTACTATTTACTAGGATTTTGTCATATTTTAAACTTATTAATCGATACAAACCACTACTGGATGCTTATCAAGGTCCATATAAGGATGAATACTATTTTTGGACAGGTTTACAACTTGTGATGAGGGCAGTTTTCTTTGGACTGTCAGGACTCAACAGGAACACTAATTTGATGATCAGCAGTATGCTGATAGGAACAACCGCATGTATCCATGGAACACTGTTTCCGTTTAAGAATAAGGCAAAGAATATTCAAGAGCTTTTAATGCTGTTGAACTTAAATTGCCTTTTCATTTACTCCTTGTACACTTCTTCAAATGACATTGCAGTCACAATATTACTCTTCTTGGCTTTTTTGCAGTTTTTAATAATTGTGATTAATCATATCAGACTGTATTTGCTCAGCATTCGCTCGGTGAATCTTGCAAAGATGAAACTGGACACCATTTTTAAAAACATTTTTGGCTATTTCAGAAATCCGGCACCTAATAATAACAATAATGCGGATGGCCGAGGCAACTTAGGGTTGATCCCTGAGGTGGCATACAACTTTAGAGAATTTAGAGAACCTCTCATTGGTCAAGATGATTAGCTACCTGCATCACTATATATAGTAATAGCACACTACATTATTATGTAGAGGTAATATACACTTCATGCATACAAATTGTTATAGCAATTGGCATTACAGAGCATTTGACTGTGTAACAAACAACGTCATATAATCAAACCAAATGTAGACAATAGCTGTTGATTGGTGAACAATAAAAGTTTGGCTAAAACAAAACATCTTGTGTGTGTAATTGTACATGGCTAGAATAGTAGGATTTTGTTTTTTTCATGTCACATGATCCCAACATTTAATGCCTATAGTTGTGATCTACGTATGCGTGTTATTGTCTATTGCACCATAATAAATATGTTTCTCAGTAAGCTAGCCATTTGCTTGCAAGTTGTTTAAGGATCAGTTGGCTGGCCTGCAAGGAGAAATCTTCATGCAATTCACATAATAACTACACATGTGCTCTCAAAGTAGATATAGCTAGCTATATTATACTGTCACTAATGTGCATGCATGATAATGTTTACATGTACCGTTACCGATACTGATACTTCATAGTATAGTCTTGTGTGCTTTTAGCTACATAATAATAAAGAAAGAATTAACAATAACTTGCACAGTTATAATACACTGCTATTATAATATGGCTTGCAGTTTTCCATGTTGATACTTTCAAGGTTCAATCACAAAATACTTACAATAACTCATACAGCAGAATTTGAAATGCAAAACACTGAAAATCAATAGCTACTGTAATTCATCAAGCACTATATATATATAGTTGAAATGAAGCATGTAAATATTGGTAGCTTTACCCAAATGGTCGGTCTGGCAATACCTATGTAGCTAGTTGAAGTGAAGATTATCATATTATTACCTGACATGTGCCAAGATAATGGTCCAGCATTATTCAATGCCACTACATCACATGATGCAGTATAGATGATACACTTTCATATTGTGGCATCACTACTTCACTGTTAACATCAAGACTCACGATGGTGAGTCGCGAGGCCAAGAAGCGCAGCAACGCGACCACTGTAGGGAGTTATTTACACGTAGCACCGCCCTCAAACTCGCAAACACTCTAGCTAAGCCGCCATTAAAGCTATCGCTTAGTTATTACCGACCCACAACGCTATTACCATATAGAATCAACAAACCGAGAATGGAGGAAATAGGTGCCACCATTCCTAAGTACCAGCCATTGCGAGATTTATGGTGCCCGTTGTGCGACTACACACGACGAACCATCCTTTCCTGCCCAATTCGCCCGTTTACTAGACAATTAGTACCTTCATTGTTTGAAGAATCAATATCCCGAAGTTGATAGACATCCATCCAGCCATTCTTCTGATACAGCCTTATAAATGCCTTCCTGTCACCACAAAAATTTTTACGCGGCAGTCGTTTTTTTCTTTCTTTCTTTCATTTTCATCGCACACTTTTTCGTGGGCTTGCGGGAGCTTTCGTGAACCCCGAAAGTTTTTTTCAAACTCTCTTTTTATACATTCACTTGTTTGTCTAATAACTCACTCATTTCTTCATGGATTTCAGCCAAATTTGTATCAGCACTTCTCCTATGTATGCTCTACCTGTCATACTATTATCAGTCTGAAGTAAACACTTGAATATATTTGAGAAGGACTATTACACTACAGGTTGATAGTTGTCATAACTTGGACCCCCTTCATATGATTTGCATAAACTTTCAGATACACAATCTATATTGATGTATCACTCTGTAGTGAAAGTTTAAAAAAATCTCGGGCTTGAGTTTTTCAAAATTAAGCTTCAAAGTTTAATTTGCAATATTGTGTGCTAGGCAAGTACAAGTTATGCCCATGCAGTACTTCTCTGCTGCTTGCTAGTAATAACATCTGTTTATACTTCCAAAAAAGTAGTGATATGCTAAACAAAAACACCCTGGGTGTAAAAAAGTGCGAGGCCAATCAGAAGCAGCATTGCAAATAGGTATGTGCGACCAAAAACTTTGATATCAGTTGAGGCCAAGAAATTACTTATCAGAAATCTTTTTAACTAGCTACTTGAATGACATACAATAGTTTATAGCATATTTTCACAACTATGATTGGCTTTGTCACTTGGCCACCTTTTTCACACCATCATTATTAATAAAGGTGGCCAAGTGACAAAGCCAATCATAGTTGTGAAAATATGCTATAAACTATTGTATGTCATTCAAGTAGCTAGTTAAAAAGATTTCTGATAAGTAATTTCTTGGCCTCAACTGATATCAAAGTTTTTGGTCGCACATACCTATTTGCAATGCTGCTTCTGATTGGCCTCGCACTTTTTTACACCCAGGGTGTTTTTGTTTAGCATTAATGTTACAAATCTGGTTAGATATTTTATTATAAGCATTGCAGTGGTATTTTCAGGTGCCTTTGCATGATCTAACCGATGAGCTACAAGAGTGCCCAACCAACCACAATAGCCTATATAGTTATGCCAATGAAGCATATGAAGTAATATTAGCTATACATTGACGAATTTACAGTTGTAAAAATATAACCACCAACATTAGCTAATTATGAATGAAAAATTAGCATTGTTAAATTTTTAGAAGAGATCCTGCACAAACTCTAACACCATGCAGTGATGCCATTGTCCATGCATTTTTCACTGACTACATCATGTGGCTACAAAGAAAACCATGCATATGGTAATTTTATAAATAGCTTCTCTATTTTAGTCAAGGAATGAGGTTGGAGAATACACTTAAAATATTAATCAGCCATTGTATGCATTCAATGCATTACAAGTGCTTACACTGCCTAAGAGACCTAAACAAGATCTCCCGATGGAACTTACAAACTTGAACATGACTGTGTTGTGCAACATTTTGATATAAACTCTAGCTCCCTTCTACTGGCCTCTTTGTAGTTTGTACATTACTTTGGGAGAGCACCTAGTACAGGCTTTTGCTTTTTGTGTGACCCTTGTCTATGACTAAAAATAAATCAATAATAAATAATTAATATTATGAAAATACAGCTGCAATAATACTAATCTTACTCATAGCTACATAGCTAGATATAGTGATAAGGATTGAATTAATGTTAAAACTGCAGACAGTTTGAAATGCTTAACAACGTAAAATTGGCATGTATGCATACTTATGTATGTGAGGTTCAGCATCAATTTACATCTGCAGTCCATCATGATTAATGACATTGTAAGACGGATTATCTTGCATCTGTGTATCTTGACCTGCAGTTACTGCTTCTAGTGATTCATACTCAGGAGGTGAATGTGTAAATGACTTTGGTTTATCAACTGTTTCATATAAAGTGTGACCTGGTCTATATAAAAGTGGAATTATATACATAAGACTTATTTACTTACATATTAGGTGAATAGCTGGCTTTCCTAAGTTTATTCACCATAAATACAATCACCACTATCAGTAAAATGTTTGTTGCAACAGCTATTATGAATAAAGTTACAAAGACTGCTATGATCACATGATCAGTATTGTCATTGTTGGCATCATTGCTGGCACCATTTCTGCTTGTTGAAGAGTTTGACGAACACACTGGGTAATAAATAGCATAGCATATAATCTATACTAATACAAGCTATGTATTTGCTTGTTATAGTTGATATTGATCAGGGGATCAGTAGCATTGACCTACTGACCCATTGGCTTAGACCCAGTGGCCTGTATGATGACCCGGATGGGACCCAAATTAGTACTATTATTATGATTTAGTAATGATAAATCATATTGTCTAATAGAACAGTCACTATTATCTATGACTGCTATATCAGAGAGTATTTCAAGCCCAGGTCAATCCAAATGTTTTGAGTTTGACCTGCATGACCCAAAGAGAAGTGACCTATCTCACTCAGATATATGGATTGACCCAACTCCTGCTATTTATAAGAACTTAGAAAATTTGGTATGAAATATTCATAAAACAAGTCAGTTCAAGTTGAAAATTAGTAAAATTT
>OZ005749.1:13102538-13112538 GCA_963930835.1 Spongia lamella | reverse complement strand
ATGTTTAAATGTATAATTTACAGCTAAGTGTGGATGCATGCATGCATTTAAGTCATAAGTGACATATAGCTAACTCCATACCTGATGGAATTATAACGTATCTATAACTATAGTATAGCTAACTATATATAGCGCTAGCTATATCTGTTCTTCTGTCTATTACTGTTGCATTATCACATGATCTGTTTGTAGTTGTCAAGTTGGTCACAGTATCAATGTACTCCACATCTGTACAATTCTGTACTGTTCTGTTACGTGAACCAACAGTGCTGTTAAAACATGCCCACTGACTCCACGGAGTCAGCTGGGTACCTGCATGCATGGTATAAAAAGATGGCACAATTTAAAATGGCTTGATGGGCGTGGCTGTACTTAGCTTAGACGATGCTAGCTTTTTGCCATAGTACACCTGATACCTGAATATAGCTTATAATAGTATATACCTTGAGCAGAAGTTAAACTTGAGTAGTACAGTATGATAAAAGACGATGATAAAATTAATACAGTGCAGCACTTCATCTTGAATATTACCAGGGGCGTAGCCAGGAATTTAGCTTTACTGAGGCAAGATTAAAAGGAAAAGGTGCTTCAAATGCAGGGAGTCTGGGGGGCGCAGCCCCCCAGAAGCTGAAGCAATACATCAAAGTCACTTTTAGTATTTTGTTGAACAGCTATGATAACACAATGGCATAGTATGTATGTAATTGTGTGTAGTTTATATGCATGTTGTAAATTTACTGTAGCTAGTTACAATTTTAGACGACGATATCAAATCTCTTATAGTTGATGGCTCTATAGCTATATCACAACTAGCCAAAATTATAATTAGTTACTATAGAGTGCATGTTTAACCAATCTTGCATAGGGTTTTCTGTCCCTACAATCTCCACAGGAGTAACTCTCTGAGTAACTAACTAACTAACTAACTCAAAGTATTAAAAAATGTAATCAAATGCGTGAGCGTCGATCCGTTATACTTTTGTACAAGCATACCTAGTAACTTTCAACAAAGAAGTCTGTTGAAGCTTTCTTTACACCACTTCGAATTCATCACTTTCTCTTTCTGGCTCATTCACATCAACCATTTGTACATCTTCATCCATAATTATTTTTAACGGTCGATCGGATATTTTTAACAGTTGATCGGCAATTTTTTAAAAGATATTAAATGGCACTAAGGACTGCGAATCAGTTAGGCTCTCCCATTATGACCGAGAATATACTAGTGAGCAAATCGTTATGATATAGTGTAGTATAGCATCCCTATTAATATACTACATTAGGACCATTATCTGAGTGCTTGGCTTAGATTTCAATTTGTTTAATGAGGCATATGCCTCAATTGCCTGTATGTAGCTACGCCCCTGTATTACTGAAGGGCGTGTTTTAGTCACGTGCTGGCTGTGCACTTTGTTTTCATTGTGTGGGTGTGGGATATCAGCAACATATACGCTGATATACGCTATACGGTATTTTAGTGTAGTTATATCAGTCATCAAATGAAATGACAAAGTTGGAGGCAATCCCTTCCAACTTTGAACAACTCAAAAGTTGGAGAGGCATGCAGCTTGCCCCTTATCCTAGCTACATGATGAAAGCTAGTATAATCCTCTGACTCTGTATACAGTTTTAAAATCTTTATGTCTATCCTAATTAATAACAATTCAGTGCTGAAGTAATCGCGTCTGCATCCATGGAATAATTTTTACCAAAATATTAAGAGGCGGGGCAATGTTGCTAGTGAGTCTTTCACCTAAGCTTCAACGTTCCATCTTGCTTTCCTGCGAGAAAGGCTCTTCTAGCTGGCTTACTGCCTTACCTTTAGCGGATCAGTCAGGGTTATGCCTTATATGTTATGCCTTACACAAGGGTGCATTTCGCGATGCCCTTTGTCTTCGCTATGGTTGGCAACCTCAATTGTTACCATCTCATTGTGTCTGTGGAAAGACGATGTCTGTTGAGCATGCACTGAGCTGTCCTTTTGGAGGTTTTCCATCAATTCGACATGGATAATGAACTGCGTGATATCACTGCTGCGCTCTTGTCTGAGGTCTGTCACAATGTCAGTACTGAACCAAATTTACAACCGTTGTCGGGGGAACAGTTTCATTACAGATCCGCTAATGTTGAAGATGGAGCTCGCCTTGATGTTAGTGCAGAGAGTTTCTGGGGTCGGGATAGGAGGTTGGCTTTTTTGATGTAAAGGTTTTTAATCCCTTTGCCTCCACCTATGCCTCTTCCCCTTTGGTTCATGCAGTGCTTCCGTCGTGCCGAGCTTGATAAGAGACGAAAATACGATGAACGGGTTCGTGAGGTAGAAAGGGGAACTTTTCTCCTTTGATTTTCTCCTGCTCTGGTGGAATGAATCCTACAGCTACCCTTGTTTTCAAGCGTATCACTACTTTAATCTCTGAGAAGAGGGCCGGGTCATCCCTACTGTCATGTGCTTTACTGACTGGATTAGATGCAAGCTGTGTTACTCACTACTTCGTTCTGCAGTGATGTGTTTGCGGGGATCAAGATCTAACTATCACAAGCATAATCTGGGTGATCCTTCAATTGACTTGGCTTGCTCTGAAAGTCGGCTGGAACTTGATTGACTATATCATCAAATTTATTGTTAAATTGTCGACCACTTTGTTATAGTGTATAAAGATGCATGCAGTGCACTGAGTTTTCCGCAGGTCCAAACACATATTCATATATTTTTGCTGGATGAGGCGGAATTAATATTATATTAATTATATTAATTAATGTACAGACCCCCAGAATGGGATATTAACGTACATATAATGGTTATATAATTTAAGTTTAAATAAGTCAAGTGATGGGGAAATGACAATATCCTCAGGTAATTTGTTCCAAATTCTTATGGTGGAGGGGAAGAAGGAGTAGGAATATAGCTACATCTACTCTAGTTAATAAGTGGAGGAGACGAAGTGAGTGGCCACGTGTGACACTTGAATTATAAACTAGGTCACTATGATTGACTTGTACTAGATCATTAAGAATTTTATACATCATGATGGCTTTAGCCTCATATCTTCGTTGTTCTAGAGTTGGCCAGTTTAGTTGCCGCATCATGGCTGTTACACTTGAATATCTTTGGTAATTATTACAAACAAATCTTGCTGCTTTCCTTTGGATACGTTCAAGATTATAAATACTGGATTGAGTATGTGGGCACCAGATTGTGGCAGCATATTCTGCAATAGGACGAATCATAGACTTGTAACAAGCATCTTTTACTGATGTAGGGCACGAGTTAATATTCCTCTGTAAAAAAGCTCTAGCTGAATTAGCTTTAGTTGTTAACTACATGATTGATATGATCTTTCCATGTTAGGTGATCATCAATGTATACTCCTAAATATTTGACAGAGGAGGCTACCTTAATCTTTTTCTTCTGAATGGTGTAATCATGTACAATTGGATAGCTATTGGATAAACGTTGTATCTAATTTACAGACCAGACCAACAGACCAGACCAGACCAGACCACCCGTACTAAAATGCAGACCGACCAGACCAGACCACGCGCGCCGACTTGTGATTACCTATGGGATGATCAAGCGCCTCATGCACTTCAATGATCCATTTAATGCGCACATCAATGGCGCACATACGTGGTACGTGATATATGATGGATCTTGTTACTTGATGCCGTTTTGTACTGCTTGTGAGTGTACTTGTCACTGTTTGTTCTGTCAACATAAACACGTAGTTATGATGATATCAATTGCAAAGATTCATTACCGTACCGTGACTTTATTGCGTGGTTATTATCGTGATATACACAAATCATCTTAAACCTCAAAAGTTGTTGATTTATAAATCTTAAGTATAATTCACTGAGCTATCATGTTGGTATATTTTGGTGGGCATTATGCGCACAAAACACAATTTAGTATAATATAGTTAATGGTGAGAACAACTGTGGAGCCGGATATTCTCATATAATTATATAGTTAGAGATGGTAATGGCCACCACATACGTAGATGGAACAACACTTTGGAGAGATCATTGCCTATGAATTTATCATTTTAATGTACCATCTTGATAAAATATGGATTGTAAAATCATTATCGCACACACTCAGTAGAGCTGTGCGATACCATGGCTACCTTAAGTTTGTGTATCTTGATACTTGATACTCTAGCTTGGATATCACAATAATAATAATATATACTTTGGGTACTTGTTATTACATGGAATAAATGCTGGTTTTAGGTTTACTAGCTTGCATAGTCCATATTTTGACACAGTGTATATAATATCATCCACTGTCGTAATTTTTTAATTTAAAATTTACTATATATGTTTCTCTAATACTGTTGGGTCAGTTTTGTACTTTATTGAATTCAACTTTATTGAATTCAAACATTTCATGGAAAGCAGCTAACAAAGTCATCAACTAACTGATTTTATTATATAGTTGATACCTACGATACCAAAAATTTAGGTATTACCATTGTGGTATCACGATACCTGGTATGATCGATAGTATTTGCACAGCTCTAACCACTATAGTGTGTGTGTGTGTGTGTGTGTGTGTGTGTGTGTGTGTGTGTGTGTGTGTGTGTGTGTGTGTGTGTGTGTGTGTGTGTGTGTGTGTGTGTGTGTGTGTGTGTGTGTGTACAGTGCATTTCTGGTCGCTTATCTCTGGTACAAAATTAATAATCATTACAAATCAAATTGCGCAAGCAAATTGATTCATTATATTTCTCGTATCCACAGACAAGGGTTGACCCAAACAAGCAACCTGAAAAGCAAGCACTGTATGCATGTATGTATGTATCAGTGCTTATAATAAGGGTTGAAAATTGTCCGTACATCTGCTTTTTATTAAAAAGCATGTAGCCTGTGGAAGGGCCTTAGCCCAACCACAGACTCCAAGGAGGGAATACGTCCCTCGGCGCGGGGGTGTCACAAACCTATGCTGTTGGGCGAGTCATATTGTGTGCTACCGGTGTCAGACCCATTTTGTGTGGGTTCTACCTTAGGCGCGATGGCCGACCTTTGAGTGATCCATGTACATATTGTGTGCCATAGTGATGTGTGATCAGTATAATACGTATGTATACATTGTATTGTTGTAGGTGCATATCACATAAGTGCATTATGTGTATATGTGGTGTGTGTGTACCTGTTATACTTGTCTCTGGGTCGGATGAATGATTGCTGATTGTCCGTTGTAACTTTGTCGTCCAGGTTTTCCTTTTGTTAGTTCCAAGCTACGCCTATCCATGTGGGTCAGGCCTCGTCACTAACGGTCAGCTGCAGGGGATGAAGAAGTCCACCTGGTTGAGAGGGCGAGGAGCCTGGAAGTCACAGTGTAGAATTCCGGATGGCATGGTTGGTCTGTTCCTTGTGGGGGTTCTATGATGGAGGTTGGTGGTGTGTCAATATTCCTTTTTGAGACTGGTGTGTGGTGTTGTTCTGTTGGTTGTTTGTCATTATTGTTTAAGGTTCCAGATAAGCATATTGTATTTCCATTTTTAGTTGAATGGGTGATTGATGGTTGTATTGTATTACCTTTTTATTGCTTGGATTTTTACCTTATAGGTTTGAGATTGCAGCTGCCTGTGATTTATCTTGTACAATGGGGAGTCATTTCATAGGGAAGGAGTTTGTGTTTGTATATATGGGATTATTGGTGAGTGTTGTTCATGTATCAGTCATGTCTGGGGTGGATCTTTTGATTTGTGTATCGTAGTACACTAAAGTGTTACAATTTAAGGGGTGCTTTGATTGGAATTTTCATTATTTATTTATTACGTTTGTCTTGTGATTTGGTGTGAAGGTTTTTTGATGGGCTTGTTCCATAGGATGTGTGCTTCCGTCTTTGTGTGTGGTGTCTAAAGTGTGAGTATTATGTAAATATTTGTATACGGTGTTTGTGGTATCGTTGATTCCACATAATGTGGATATAGAGACTGCACGATGGTGAGTCATCAATGTATTATAGTGTATGTGCACTATTGAGGGGTGTGCCAGTTTGGAGTTTTCAAGTTGAAATTGTTTTTAATTTGATTGTGTTTGTCTTGTAGTTTTGTACGAGTTGGTGTGTCTTTTCCGTTAATTCAGGTGATGTTGTGGAGGCGTGTTCCACGAGGTGTACCTAATGAGGGTGATAATGGTACGTATCCTTGTAGGGATTAATGGCAAGTTGTAGTTTTTAGTGGGGTGCTTTAGTTAGAATTTTATGTATTCATATTGTTTTGTATTGTAGCACCAGTTGGGGTGGTGTTGTACATGTTTTTTTGTATAGGTTGTGATGATGGTGTTCACTCGGTGCGAGCTGGTGGTTGTTTGTTGTATTGTTTCTTTGGAGATTGTTGGTGAGCTTATGGCATGATTGTTTGTTTTTTTTAAAAATTGGTTGTCTTTATTTATTTTGGAGTCACGGAGTATTATAGTTTAAGGGGTGCTTTGTTTGGAATTTCTGTTTTTTATTTTGTTGTGTTTGTTTTGTGATTTTGTATAGGCTGGTTTGTTGTTTCTATCAGTGTTGTGGAAGTTTACTCAGCAAGAGTGGTCAATGTTGTCTTTTGGGGGATTGATGGTGAGTTTCATAGTGTGGTTGTCTTATTTTTATGGGTGGGTGATGTTGTAAATTGTGGGGCATTGTATGCTCTGTGGTGGGTACATGTCTACCATTTTAGTGGTTGTTATTGTGTTATGTGTGGGTGATTCGAGTTTAGTTGTGTGTTAGATTGTTGTGGTCATACTCCCTTGTTTTGTTTTGTGGTATAGTTTGTATTTTGTGTCCGGTTCTGATGATGTGTTGTACGTACTATAGGTGGTGTGATGTACACGAGTGCCGATTACATTCTGGTGTATTGTTTGACTGGGGTGGCTATTTTGAACGAGCATCAATTGTTTAGAGTTGTTATATATATTGTTAAGACAATTGGATGATGGCGATTGGAACTGAGAATGTTACCATAATATGATTACCATGATAGTATACGGAGCAGTCAAATGTGTTATTGTTTTTTTCTTGCAGTTATCTTTTTTATCGTTATTACTTATTTAGAGTTGTTGTATTGTTAAAGTGATTGGATGATATAATAATTTATTAAAAGTATTACAGTGCGATTGTAACATGTTATAAAGCATTACATGGTGGTATACAGAAAAATCAAATGTATTGTTGTTAGTTTCTTTGTCTTCTTATTTTTGCTTATTTCTTTTGCCATTGTTGGAGGCCTCCAGTTTTCTTTTTTCTGTGGCTTCGTTTCGTTTACAACGTTCGTCGTTCGCCTCTCTGACGACTTGTTCGATTTGCTCCCTCGCAGCGGGTTGTCCTCTGATGGTTTTGATTTTGGTGATCGACTTCTTTGCCGATTGTCTGATTTTATCCGTTGCCTTCCTGATCACCTTGCTCAGGTGAGTTTGCAGCATCTTCAATAGACTTTTTCTGCTACTGCAAATGGCTTTGTTCCATTCTGCCTTGAATTCCAGGTCATCCTTGTCGATGACCATTGGTCTGATGGTTATTGAAAGTTTGGCCAGTATCTTCCCCCTCACCTCTGCTCTATTGAGAGAGGTGAGGTGGGATTTTGCCCGATCTAGTATGGATTCGTACAACTTGTTGTTCAAAGGACACACCCCAGGGGCAATTATTGTTTACAATGCCCCTCTCTAGACCCACTCAATACCCTGGGGCAATGTGGAGATTATATATATTATGCTATTTGAATTCCAGTACAATTACAAAATCCTCACTAGTGGGGAGTATATTTCTGACAGAAGACGCACAAATCCCAACCTATGCGCGGGAGTGGGGAGTGGGGCTTGACATTGATAGGTGCATAATGAATCTTTGCAATTGATATCATCATAACTACGTGTTTATGTTGACAGAACAAACAGTGACAAGTACACTCACAAGCAGTACAAAACGGCATCAAGTAACAAGATCCATCATATATCATGTACCACGTATGTGCGCCATTGATGTGCGCATTAAATAGATCATTGAAGTGCATGAGGCGCTTGATCATCCTATAGGTAATCACAAGTCGGCGCGCGTGGTCTGGTCTGGTCGGTCTGCATTTTAGTACGGGTGGTCTGGTCTGGTCTGTTGGTCTGGTCTGTAAATTAGATACGACCCTACGCGTACACACTATATAGTCTCGCGAGTCAGACCCTTTTTCTTAACGCGCGCCTAACGTACACTCTACAATAGTCCATTTTCAATAAGACACTTTAGAATTTTAATTAGCATATGGCTTCTGTGGGGTGCCTTTGGTTTACCGCCAAAGCATGTTTTCCATAGGATTCAATGTATTTTGACATCATTTTTAAACACGTGGTACTTCAATATACATTAGGTAATCAGAAAGGTCTATAATCACTCTTTATGATGATTCTTGTTGGTAACTGATATGACCACAAATGACAAAGTTATGAAGTGTTGAAAGTGATGGTTAATTTATTACATCATTTGTGCGGGAGTTGTAGGTAATCTTTTAAATTAAGACAGTTGAAGCTAAAATTTGATTTTAACCATCAAAGCAACATCTACTGTTGCATACATATCATCTCTATCACTGAGAGTGGATGTTAAGAGGTATGAACAGGACTGTAAGACTTTCACATGCCTTGAACTGCTGCTGGAAGGAGAGTTATTGCCTTCACACCTTTTGTAGATGGCAAAGGCATATAGCTATATATATATGGTTACTTTTTAGGTGAAGCAAACATTCCTAATGTCAAAGAGTAAAATTACAATCTGGAAAGTGACGACTGCAAGCTCTTGGATCTTTTGGTTGGTCAATTTCTTTAATTTTTAGAGTGTCCAGCTGCCACTGTCACTTACATGGTAGCTCTTTGGGAAACCTATGCATGTGTACTGTAGGATCTACAGCCTTTGTGCATGTGCTTGAAGATTACCAGTAGCTAGCTACTATAGGCATTTTGGATACTAGCTATAGACAGAAAAGAGTGCAAGTAGCTAAGTTAACTGTAGCAACTCTATATACAGCTACACTGATTCTACAGCTTATCCTTACTTGCTATATATAGCTACACACAGATTTTTGAGTTTGAAACTTACACTAGCCATAGCAATAGATAGTCAGCATACAACTCCCGCAAAAATGATGTAATAAATTAACCATAACTTTTAACGCTTCATAACTTTGTCATTTGTGGTCATATCAGTTACCAACAAGAATCATCATAAAGAGTGATTGTAGACCTTTCTGATTACCCGTGGTATGCTCAGATACATTAATGTATATTGAAGTACCACGTGTTTAAAAATGATGTCAAAATACATTGAATCCTATGGAAAACATGCTTTGGCGGTAAACCAAAGGCACCCCACGAAAGCCATACAAGAAGCCATTTTGTGCTTCACGTATTTTTGAGTTACTGAAAATGGGCTATTGTTTTGTAACTACAGCTAGCATTATAGCATTTATATACGTATATAAAACTGACAATAGATAACCTTGCGAAGTGGCCGAAATGGCGGAACAAAGTATAATAATTGATGATGCAAAATTCTTCATTTAGTCAGGTGGCTCTTATAAAAGTACTGGGTAGTCTACAGCTAGTTCACGAGACTAGTCTACAGCTGGTGCAGTCTTCTGCGTGTTGCTGATATCCCACACCCACACAATGAAAACAAAGTGCACAGCCAGCGCGTGACTAAAACACGCCCTTCAGTAATATTCACGATGAAGTGCTGCACTGTATTAATTTTATCATCGTCTTTTATCATACTGTACTACTCGAGTTTAACTTCTGCTCAAGGTATATACTATTATAAGCTATATTCAGGTATCAGGTGTACTATGGCAAAAAGCTAGCATCGTCTAAGCTAAGTACAGCCACGCCCATCAAGCCATTTTAAATTGTGCCATCTTTTTATACCATGCATGCAGGTACCCAGTGGGCATGTTTTAACAGCACTGTTGGTTCACGTAACAGAACAGTACAGAATTGTACAGATGTGGAGTACATTGATACTGTGACCAACTTGACA
>OZ005749.1:12995038-13100038 GCA_963930835.1 Spongia lamella | reverse complement strand
TCAGAACTGGGGGCCTATCAGAACACAATTGCAGCATAAAAACAGAGAGAACTTCATCCTATGGTGCTCTTTCTGTCATACGTATATCATACACATGTAGCTAATGATTCACTTTATACAGTGATTTGGTTCATACACCAATTCTTATTAATGAGTCACCACATGTGCTTATAATACTATATAGTTGCTCAAACCACATGGGGAGACTGGGGACTGTGGAGTTCTGTGCAGGTGCCAGTGTGTGGAACTGGAATGCGTAGCAGGCAGAGAAGCTGTACCAATACTTCTCTAGTACAATGTGGAATAGGCTGTACCATTGGCAGTACGCAGAGTGATAATCAATGTTGTGTGGGTATGTACGTAGCTGGCTATGGCTTACTATGAAGATATAGCTCATGTGATGTGATATTTTATTATCATAGTACGCAACATATGGTCCACATGGTCTACTTGGGGTCAAACTACTAACAGTGGTCCATGTCCAGACACTAGGACAAGACCAAGAAGCTGTGTGGCTGATCCCAGTGTAGTAGGAGTGAATGTTAGCCAACCTGTTTGTGATGGAACGTGTAGTCTAAGTAGCGCAAATCAGTCAGACACTCAACAAATTGACACACAAAGATGTGCCGCTATAAATATTAATAGCACTTTAGCAACTAATACTGGTAAGTTTCATATAACTAAGCTATGTAGGTACGTAGCTATACTTAATTTGATTGGGCAAAAACAATCAAGTAGTCAAGAGCTATGGCAACTTGGACAGATTGTGGCATGATAGCTTTAAAATGACATTTCCGTTATACAGGTGATGACAATGACTTCCCGATATGGGCGATTGGTGTGGTTTCAGCTATCGGTGTAATCTTAGTGGTTGGTGGGTTTGTGGCCATCACCATCGGGGGACGATACTTAACCAGAAGAAGAGAATATTCCATTGGGTAATGTACCTGATAACTACAATGAATGCTGATAATCCACCTAACTGCAGTATATGCATAGCTATATATATATACTGGCAATATCATAATAATGAGATAATTTCTTAATATTTTCACTAGTAAAACTTTTTGCAAGATTAATTTTTGCTTTAAGAGCTACATCACAATTAAATCTAGCTAGAAATATAACTGGTGAACACTCTTACGCCTAGGATAGTTAAACAACACAGCTAGCTACATTGCTTGCAAAATTAGAAAAAGAAAGGAATAGCCAGGCCACTTTTTACCACCACAAATAAAAATAGAAAGTGGTCTGGCCTGTGAGACTAACAGACTAATAAAGTACTACATTTTGTGTGTATATAGTTCTATTATATAATATTTAGCCAGCGCTATAATGATTAACATGCAAAACAATGTGTAACAGCTAAATCTCTTCTTGTACAGAGAGGCTACCATGGCTGCCCAAAGGAAATATGAGCAGATGAATGAAGGAGTACCTTCTACAGGATATCAACCTACCACATCGTTCACCTACAACACAGAGGGTATACCTGCGACTGATACTCTCAACTATAGTGAGCCGTACGAAGAGAAACAACTTTAACCAATAACTTTTGTGTGACACAATATATTTAGCTGCGTGCACTCATATTACAATTAATTCTTTTATTATATATAAGCATACACTAACTCTCACACATAAGTATGTGCACATATAGTATTAATATTGTATGCTGAAATTTTTATACCTTGTAATTTCCTATTAAGATTTTGTGTCTAAAAATAAGCACAATTTATTGACTGAAAAACATATACGTCTTTTCACTGCAAACGTATCTTATGCCTTGTGGTTGGAAAATTTGGTGGCAATAAAAAATCTAACCCAAGAAAAAATAAATGTTAACAGACTTCCGTGGATCAATGGAGTAATTGACAAAGCACCAAATTAAGTCCTTCATCACATATTTAGCTGTATAATAAACGCCAACAACGCTTATGAAGTAATCTGCCCACAAAATACTCTAATAGAACGCACACCACAACCGTCATGCATTTATCACAAAAATTTATGAAGTTTTGCCATCAACACCAAACAACTCTTTAAACATATATCCTAATTGATGCTGCTCAAGATACTGGTAGAATTGTCCCATGCTCATGTGATTTCCTCGAGGGCCATGTGTATCAAATGCCAGTTCACCAAAACCTTGTATCTTATGGTGACATTTGGTGTCCTTAACTGTAGCACACTCGACTAACTCGCGTTTCCTACATGTTATAGACTTCCAGTTCATCTTGCGCAGCATGTGATAATATTCAGACGTGTTCTCTGAAACTCCTTCCACACACACAACACCTGGTTTGCCTGGTAGACAGAAACCAGTTAACTCAAGTTCTTCAGCCCAGGCCAAAATACTTCTACGTTTTGTTTTACTATATATATGATGCATGTATAACCACATGCGACAAAACTCTGGAACAGTAGGGTTAGAGGAAACTGGAACATCACTGTCCAAGCTGAAATATGATCCGCAATTATCTTTTACCCATTGTATGACATTGAGTAGGCAGGGTTCCCCTAGCACGTGATCTGCACTGATAAAATCCTGAAGCCTTTTATTAAGAGACTCTTCATCTTTACGTGACAGTTCGTTGCTTCTCACGTGCACCACCGGATTGGAGACAACTGGGTAGGATTGTGGTATTTGAAAACAGATCTGAATCGGCTTGCAAATTTGTGCAACCGCAGCATCGTTTTCTTCATCTTCACTTGATGAAAACTCTTCAAGCATAACCGGAACCTTTTCGTGCACGGAAAAGCTCAAGTCAGCTCTAGGTAATGATGCATTCGTGTCACTGGTGAACGCTCTAATGAGAACAAGCGTATCCGGCGTGTCGATGGTAAATTCACCTGGAGCAGAGTACATAGATTGTAGTAGTTCAAACTCGCCTAACTGCTGTTCCAAGTTCAATAGCACGTCCTCTGATTCACTTCCTGCCATTTCGTACGTTAAGAAATTTTCACGCATACAAAATTTATAAATATACGCGCCGGAAATTTTATTTCTGTTTTTTACTGTCAAGTTTTTCAAGTTCTACAGATGTTGTTTGTTTATTAGTTTTTTGCACAGCCTTGCCACTGAAATATCCTGCAAACACACCGGTGGCCAGCCCCCCTGCGACTCCACTTGCTGCCTGCACACCAATCACTGCTCCTATGGGTCCACCAACCACTCCCCCGATCACGCCCCCTAATAATGCTCCTCCAATAGGATACATGTAGGATTTGTATTTTGCAGCCTGAAGGAATAAAGCGGACAGACTATTATACATGATGGTATACATACCTGTAGCATTGTCACTGTTCCCTTCCTTGTGATGTGTACAGTTGAGTCAATATTTTCTTCTAACTCATTAACTGTTTCTGCTTGCTTCTGTAAAATACATAAATGCCAGTAGTCACATTTAATTAATAGATGTTTCCGTAAGACATATAGTAATAGAATGGCAAACTTATAGTTTAATGAAACTTTGGCAAATTAATTGCAAAAAATAAGGCTAAATAATAATTGGAGAATTTATTCATTTACATATTGCACACTTCATAGCTAATTTTTGCTACAGCTAGCTAATAATCAACATTGGTGGCCATTCGCCAAATTTGCTGCCAAAGCTTTCCCTGCCAAAGTTTCCCTCTATACGGTATGTAATGTCATTGTATATTTGTACACACACGCACACGCACACGCACACGCACACGCACACGCACACACACACACACACACACTACATATATTACTACCTCTGTAATTTTGGCAAGATCTTTGGTGATCTCACATAACTCAAGCAGTTCACCGCGTAGTTGCTCCCATGACTGACAAGCTGCTTCATTATTGGGTACCAGTATACTCTGCTCCTCCACTGACAGTGATGTGAACACATGATCCCTCTCATGTGATCCCTCCACCACCACTATAGACATTGTAAATACATTAGCCTTAAGATTTGTATTTCTTAGTAGTGAGTTCACTTTCTTTTAACCAAATAATATTATAGACAGAGCTTTTAGAAATGTTATTAGGCAGGCAATTTAAACATGAATGGCCATGAAGTACTATAGAGAGGAGGGGGCATTGAGTAAGTTTCATTGACTCCCTAAAAACTTTAGGGGTATAAGAGCCCCCACCCCTCCTGAGAGGGTGTATGAGGATGAAAAGTTTTCTTCAATGTTTTGTGATTTGTATGTGTAAGTGGCTTTATCAGAACAACAACATAATTTAGCTGGGCTGGTATAGCCTTACTGTGTAAACATTTTTCTGAGGAACACTAAAATGTGTGTGTTCTAATAGGGTACATTGTAAGCTGTGAAAGATCATCTACTGTGTACTTTCATATGCAAACCATCCCCTGAACAGAATGTAGTAACACACACTGATATTGATTTAGTGGTAGTGAATACTGATGTTGTATACACAATAATATGCATGTCCTGATATCCCACAAACCTTCTTCATAATCTACACCAGGTGTCATTCCAAAGGACTCAATGGCATCGTATACTTTCTTGCGGACACCAGCAACACGTTTATCAAACTCTCTTCTGTCTGATTCCTGTACCTCCTCTCTTATCTCATCCAGGGTCTTCATGTGACTTTTTAATTGCTGTTAAATGTCAGATAAAACTTGAATCCACAACTAACAATCTTATTACCTGAACAGTCCTGCTGGCATTGATTTGTTCAGCATTCAACTGGTCCCAATCTTTGTCTCGCTGATACTGTGATTTAACAATACAAACTATTTATCCTCTCCATGGCCATTGTTTAAGCCCAAGGGATCTACAAATTTTTGGGCTTAGACAAATATTTCAACACTTTAAAGAAGTATGGTAAGAATCAGAAATGACAGCAATATTCAATAATTTTATAGACTGAAAGATTTCTTAAGATTCCTTGAGAAAGATTTTATAAAAAGATTTCATCTGCAACCTATGAGGTTGTAAGCTTGTTGGAGACTCCTTAGTTAAGCCCAATACTATACCACATGGGTAATATGTATGGTGCGTGTGTATCCAGTGAACACATGTGAGATCTCTAAGCAGGAAGAGTTTTCCTAGCTATAATCACATTTCATCATAATTTTGTAGGCTCACTTGTAAAATGTTCTCTTTGTGACGACTTAGTCGACCCAGCTCTGCTGGTAACGCAGTATGTACAAACTTGTTTATAGTATGCTCCAGTAGTCTGATTGGCCTTTTCGAAGTTTCCATGGTCGCCATTTTGTAACTCACCGATAAGTATTGGAGAACTAAAACACATGTATGTATGTATGTATGTATAGGAGTTTATTACATTATGGCACCTCACCTCTATTACAATCCGAATTATTACAAATACCGTACGTGCTAAATCTATGTCTTCTATCTAATGCGCATTATAAACATATAAACATTAGCACGTGATTATAAAATAAAGGCCCATTGTGGGATCATTTTAGGTTCAGAAATCATCGCAATGGTAAGTTTATGAAGTATAACTTAATAAGTATATATTGGTGGTATTGAGGAATATTGTTTAATAAGAAATAGCGTGGTTATAGGATTTTACGGGATTTTATTATTGTTCTACCCGCAGAGATCAGCTTCGGCGACTAGTGTAGGCGCGGGAAGAGCAGGCGGAGGGTCAAAGGCACCAAGACCCTCTGCAGGTGGCGTTAGACAAAGGTAGGCAACGAATGAGTTAATAGGATTAGAGGTTTAATGTATCACGTGCACAATTCAGTAATATTTGTATAATTACAGTACCTTTAGTCTTATTAAGATGTACCCTGTGTTATGCAAGTGCATGAATGGTTAATTTTTGAATACATGTTTAATAACGATATCAATGAAGGGTTTATGATTTTCAAATGTTGTTCTTTGTAAAATAACTGCTAATACCAGTTGAATGAAATGTCATTTGTGAGGACATGACAAAAATATTTAGAATCATGTCAGGTTTATGGATGTCTTCTATTCACTGTAGGAAGACAGGAGGTGGTTCATCGGGGCGATCCACTGGGGGCGGCAGTACCGGTGCTAGTTCAGCAGGTGGAACCATGTGGAGATTTTACACCGGGGATGACTCGCCAGGAATAAAAATGTAATATATATTACTTTGCATTTCTATAAGTTCAGCATGAAGTTTCTTGCAAGAGGTTTAATGCTTTTCTTATCACCACCACTATAGGTAACAAATTTTTTATTTGCCAAGCTAAAAATTTGTCGAGCTTTCAGAACAAATAACAGACTGTTTTGTCACATTAAAATTTTGAACTTTTGTCAAATCAGCAAATTTAAAGGTAATTAACAATACCGACTATATGGTACCTTGCAAGAAATGTGTATTTGTTGTCATACATTTCTATAGAATCAAGGCATTTATTTGCATTTGTTTTCTCAATACAGAGGCCCAGTTCCAGTACTAGTGATGAGTTTATTGTTTATTGCCACAGTATTCTTACTGCACATCTGGGGAAAGTATTCCCGAAGATAATTTGGAATACTTAGGTCATTAGAAAATTAGTTTTACTTTTCTGTTTATATTGCTGTACATTAAAATATTGAAAATAAATATACCATGCGCTTAATTTTGATATATCATTACGCGCTTGTTTTGTTCGTGAATTCGTTTGTGGTGCACGCCGATACCTTACAGATACTCAAATTAGTTGATATGTTGTCGCTGCTGTTTGATTGAAGGACACGAATGAATGTGAAAAGCCACTAAATAGAGATTTCACAGGTAATGCAAAATTTTCGTGTGCGATAGTACTTCAGTAGTAGATCTAGAGATATTTAGCTAGTGATAAAATTAAACATAGCAAAGAAAAAGGACACATTTTGTGTAGTTAACATAAAAGGGGTAGCTAGCTATATGTTTAGTTTTCGTCATTTTATTCCTACAGCTGATGGATTCGATGCCGGTCGGGAAGATGATGCCGCATTATTCGGCGCAGGTGAGATGTGAATGTGTTTGTTATTACTTTGGTCGATTACATACGGGGATGGACTGTTTACCAGACACTTTACCTCCACTCGTTAACCTCTCTTATTGTATTGATTAGCTACCTGATCGACTGCACGAGCTAGGCGTGTTTTCCAGCAAACAGCTGTTATTTCTTATAATGATAAAAATTTAACACTGAAAATGATTGGTTGTTTTTTTGTGTCGTCTGTTTAGTAAGCTTCACTACAGTTTAGGATTCATGCATACACTTATGATTAATATACATGTACACAGCATATAAGTTACTAGTCAGTAGTTTACTGTGAGCAAGCTGGCTTACCAATGTTTTTGGCCATAAGTATGTTTGTGTAAATGAATTATGCAGTTGATATAAATGAGGGCATTTTATTTTCCTCAGTGTGGTTGCTTGAGGTTGTGATCAGCCCCAAGTTGCCTTAGTAAGGTTTCCTGTTGGTGTGGAAGCCATTGGAGTTTAGGTATGCTTTTAGCAAGTCTGTGCTTGCTTTAATGTAAAAGGTGGCAATACTCTTTGTTTCAGGGTAGAAGCCTTTAAAATATATATTGTCTTTTTCTTTACACCTATACTCATGGTATTATTAACTCATGGTGTTATGTTTATGATATAACAAGTCTATGAATTAGAATAATCAATTTATAACAGGATTGACTTGCTATTAATTTGATAGTCATTGTCTGCCTTGTATGGTTACCGAATGTTCGTTGCTTGTAGTGTTGCCTTGATATCAGATATTGTGCGTGTTACTGTATCGTATTGAGCAGTTTCTTATTTCTGTATCAGGATTCAAGGCTCATAAATGAGCTGCTGATCGAGCGCCGTGTGAGAATAGAAGCTGAAGACCGGAATCAACAGTTCTCCACTCTTCTGCAGAGGTATAAAAAGCAAGAGAGGCATAGGGATATAGAAGCAAGAAATGCCAGAGACAGTTGGTGTTTATTATTTCAGGGAATGGGTAGATGCTTAAACATCCAGATACTGAAAGACAGTAGTAATCCAATACCCTTATTAGTTAAAGAGATTGATTCACTTTTTGATTTAGTGTTTACACTCAGATAACGCCATATTTTCCACACATGATTGACAACCTGCCATCCTATGTCTTCAGTTAATTGTTAAAGAAATTCATTGCAATGACATAAGCATGACAGTTTGGTGCTAGGATATATAACATCACGTTAATGTATTCAACCTTAGGGCTGGACAGAAGGAGTCATATTATATTAACAAGAACGAGAAGCTTCATCAGAAAGTGAAGGATTTGAAAGCATATGGGAGGGAGGCGCATTCAAAGTGCAAGGAACTGTGCCGTGCCCTGGAGCAAGTTGAGGAAGAAAACAAGCAATTGAAACAGGCTCGTCATGGCAGAGCTGGCAATGTAAGCTACTCTACAGAGTTTCTGAACATGAGACACTGTAAATTATCGATAATAAAATAAAAGTCTGACTGAGTCAACAACCTATAAAATTTTATATTATGATCATATTTGTGTACGTATATTTGGTAACGTGGGAAATGTAATATTTTTGTACGTACTTGCATAATGTGTATGTGTTATATGAATATCTGTTGGTGTGTTGGCATAGTCCCTCTATGAATATACATTGTCTATGTATACCATACCATGATGTATAAGTATATGAACAAAATTTATGTGCGTATTGCAACCTAGCAGCTGTGTTGGCAAAATATTTTATTTTATTTTATTGTTAAGGTGCTACCCAAGGACCAGGCTGAGATACAAAAACTAACTAAAGAAGTGGAATTGCTAAGGGTAAGTGTACAGGAACACCATAGAACTACCAATGCAATTCAACTGCAAGGCTGTTTACTCAACACTTGTGGAACAATTATTCCATAAAGCATTTTATCCATTGTATCAAGCCAGTAACAGGTTTCCTATGTAATGGAGGCCAGTCAGTATTTGTATGTTACTATTCTTTGTGTAACCTTTTTTATAATGTTTCATGTTTGTACTTTAACCTTCTAACATAAGACATACTGTGATTTTTACACACACTTACAGAGTGCTCATGATCGTATCATTGGTGAGATGCAGCAACAGAATTCAAGAGCAGATTGGAGAATTAGTGAAGTATGTATGAATGTGTGTGTGTGTGTGTTGCGTGCATCAGTGTGTGTTTGCATGTGTCTGTCTGTCTTTGTGTATACGTATGTGCTGTGTGTGGATGTGTTCAATGTAGCGTTACATGTAAAGTGCACATGGCACATTATTACCATGGGTGGTATAATTGTTCCTTCATGCTTGCATGACCATTTGTGACCAACAAATTTTGCTGCTCGTCAGAATTAATGTAGTTGTAAGGGTGAGGTCTCTTTGTACTAACCATTTTGTTTTTCATCACTCTCACCATCAGAGACAAAATTTCAGTAGTCCAGCAGGGCTAAATCCAGAAAAATTTTCCAGGTGGTGCTAATTCAAACTTTTCAAATGTCAGGGCATTGAAGTAAATTATATATTGAGGGTAAAAACTAGTGCAAAAATTCTTTCCTTGCCCCTCCTAATGTAGCCTACCCAGATATCCTTCAATAGTGCATTGCTTCCAAGTGTCCTAGTAGATTTCGTCAAATCTTTAAAGTGTACGTACTTGTCTATCAATTGTGTCATGACACTTTATGGTCACAATAATTTGTAAGCCATTGTCAGTATCTTTGTATCATGTGTTGAAACATGATTGGCTGTCTATTGAAACTGTACTGGCAGTCCCTTGCAAACTGCAAACCTAACCGTGAAAGGGTCGTCCGGCCTGTTGTCACGCGATACTGCTACCGGGCATTCAAGAGTAATTTATTAGCATACAGAGTAGTTTACTAGCTCATACAGAGTAGTTTACTAGCTCATGAAAGCCACACAGCTCACTGGTCCATGCCTTGTCTATGAAATTATCAAGGACTTTCAGTAATAATGGAGTGAAGCCTGCTAATCTTGTTGCCTGTGGGTCAAATCTATTTGCATGGTCTTACTTTAAACAGGTGGTCACATTCCAGTGCAAATATTACGTGTGCACTTTCTATTTGGGGATATCAAAGTTATCCAGCAGAATGGAGACTGAGATGTGGTGACTTGCCTATGGTAGATTAGATACATACATATGTTTTACTGTAATGATTCAGTGAAGTTGTGATGTTGACATGGTTTCGGATGGCTCCTGGCACCATGTAACGATTTTCGGGTGCATAATCTGCTCGTAGGAGTGCGTGGAATGTCTAACAATTAATAGTATTTGTTGGTGCATTATGTATCTATTAGTTTAAGTGTAATAGCTAATGGGTGATTATGTGATTGTTGTTGAATTGTTTAATTTCTCTGACATCTGTAGCTGAACAAACAAAATCAGGCTCTGATAAATGAAAGAAAGGTTTGTATTTACGCTGTTGTCTTTCCTATCATATTACCTATTAATAGTTTATGTGTATGTAATATATAGAGTTTGTGTGTGTGTGTGTGTGTGTGTGTGTGTATGTGTGTGTGTGTGTTTGTGTGTGTGTGTGTTTGTGTGTGTGTTTGTGTGTGTGTGTTTGTGTGTGTGTGTGTGTGTGTGTTTGTGTGTGTGTGTATGTGTTTGTGTGTGTGTGTTTGTGTGTGTATGTGTTTGTGTGTGTGTATGTGTGTGTGTGTGTATGTGTGTGTATGTGTGTGTGCGTGTGCGTGCAACTCTGTGTGTGCATGCGTGCGTGTGTATATGCACGCATACACATACATGCATATACATATAACTGGATATTAGTGATGTACAATACAAGGTAATCATACACCTTGTATTATCATAATAATGATATCGATATATGACTGGCTCTGCAAGAAGTTCGTGTATTTTACATAGCTTCACAAGAATAGCTGTAAAATCTTGGAAGTTGTACCAAGTTTTAAAATTGCTTTGTATTAAAATGTAGCCGAATCATTTCTCAATTAATACGCAAATTTCTGTGACATTACAAGGAATGGTTACAGAGTCATGAGGTTTTAAAAATTGGTAAAAATTGGTAAAAATTTGCATGCAAACATGGAGGATTTTTGAGAGCCAGTCATACACGTATATCATGACGTGTAATCCATCACCTGTGGGATAATTATTTTAATGGGATAGAGAGTACACTGAAACGTAAAATTACAACATAACATACCTAGTGGTTAACTGATACTTAATCCCCACTGGAATATGATACTAATGATTACATTAAAGTGTAACATATAGCTTGCATGATATTCCTGTTAAGCTGTGTCGATGTTTTGATGTGAGTTTATCACAATAACTGATGTGCACTAATACTACATATTACTAGTGTGTACATACGTATGTATGTATGTATGTATAAGTTATAACACAGGCAAGAGTACTTTGCCTGATATATATGCACGATGCCCAAGGGCGCATATGACATTTATACACTGGCTTTTCCCTTTGATCTGAGGTGTTAAAGTGGTATATGTATGTATATATGCATACATGATACATATTCTAAAACTTTTTGGAAACAGATCTAGAGTGCCATGCTCTTTGATGCTCATAAGTTATCAATAATAAGGTAACCATTATACCAAGAGTCCATAATAATAATAATAATAATATAGATTGACTTTGTTAGTTGTACACTCAGGGTTAGCTTCTTGTTGTTGGCAAACTTTTTAAACAAGTGACATGCGATAATGCCCTCGGTGCTGCATCAGAAGCGTTACTAATATACAGCCAATACAATACATAAACAACCTGTGGGTGCACAACAAGGTTTGTGTTCTTTCATTGAACTGTTCAAATCTATAAAATACTTTCAGGGAAGACACAATGTTGTGCCAAGAATTTATTTTGAACGTGTTGCAAACACAAACTTCACATTTCATATGTGTTGAATGGTCGATTCACGATATGTGTGTGTGTGTGTGTGTGTGTGTGTGTGTGTGTGTGTGTGTGTGTGTGTGTGTGTGTGTGTGTGTGTGTGTGTGTGTGTGTGTGTGTGTGTGTGTAGGTGTGTGTGTGTAGGTGTGTGTGTGTGTGTGTGTGTCTTAGGGATGAAACGATAATGAAATGAGCTAATGCCATATTGTGCAATATTTCCTTCAAGTGTATTGCAATGTAGTGCCAACATGACAATCTGTGAGACTGGATATTGGATAGAGAATAATATTTTAAAAGTTATTTAGATAGCAAATGAGAAACATATAGAAATACAAGAAATCCAGTCATTTTTGTGGTGTAACTTATAGCTTTGAAAGCAACGTCACATGACAGACATTGCAACGTATCACAATGTGCAACGTCAAGTAATATAGTATTGCAGTAGTCAATATTGCAATACAGCTACACAAGATATTGTATCATCCCTAATGTGTATGTATGCATGCATGCATGTGTGTGTATGCATGCGTATATGTATATATGTATGTATGTATGTATGCATGTGTGTATATGTATGTGTATGTGTGTGTATGCATGTGTATGTGTGTGTATGCATGTGTGTATGTGTATATGTATGTGTGCGCATGTGTGTGTGCGTATGCGTGTGATTGTGTGCACGTATGTACTGATAACATTAAACGACATGATGCAATCAATAGTTAACAGTTTCTAAACTTTCCCATAATGCATGAAATCAATCAATCCTTTGAAATGAGGTAACACTGATATGGTTTCATTTCTCTTTCAAAGATAACATCACTGTTTCATCATATATTTTAATAACATAATTTTAGGTTCTAAAACAAAAAATTCGTAGCCTTACTGAGAAGCAGCAAACCGTGGTACAGGAGAACAGTAATCTTAAGAATGAAGTTCTTCGGCTGAAGCAACAATTGCAATTTCAGCAACTGAAGGCGTCATCTGTTGATGCTACAAGTGAAGTACGCTACATAAGGCTTTAAAGATGTGGTTTGGACTATGTATTCTTTTGTAGGTCAGCGACACGGAGACTTGTAGTATGCGATTTTCACATTCCTCCATACCAAACTTCTTGCAGATGTTTGAGGAGCAGAGCAAGGAGAGACAAAAAGTGCGGGAAGAGATGCAAGCCACACTGGATCGTTGGACTGCGCACAATCCATTCAGTCCAACAGTGTTACTTGGCAATGAAAACAGGGACAATGGTGAAGATACACATTCTAGCGTTGACGAGGCTAGCAGTAGTGTTGTTGAGTTTCACGGCAGTCGTGACACGTTGGATAACAGCTTAGATGGTCTAGATAGTAGTACTCAAGATGATTCATTATCACAGGTTGATTCTGTTTTGAACAGGCACAGAACTGCAACAGCTGATACTAAAAATTTACGTAATGATGACATCAAAACTGAAAGTGTGGATGCCAATAGTGAAGAGAAACAACATGAAGAAGTGACAGAAAAGAAAGAAGTAGTAAGGGCACCTCAAGCCTTTGAGTCAAAAAAAGAAGATTCTTCGATGAATGATGAAACAGCTCGAACACTCCTATCAACTGCTTTTGATGGTGTCTCTCTAGAAGATCTTCGACCTGGCATGAATCTTGAGGTAGATGTGTGTGTGTGTGTGCTGTGTGTGTGTGTGTGTGTGTGTGTGTGCGTGTGCGTGCGTGTTATAAATAAATTCAATAGTGTTTAATGCATTTAAAATTAAAACATTGATTAGTAGTTAGTAGTACAAATTTGAGTTTAACATGTATTGAAATCTGAATACTCACAATTTCAGCTATTTCAATCAAATACCTTGGGATGTATGTGGGTTGTTCCAGTTTGCTGCTTTTCTACAATATCATGTCTATTATGGCTCAATGTCAACTTTGTTGTAGGCCATTTTGCTGGCAAAGACCACAACTTGTATGGCTGCCTATGATGTGTGGGAATCCCACTGTTATTAATATCAAATTACTAGCTAAACATTGAATGGCTTTTAAAAGGTGGGCTGCCCAGTTTTCATCATCAATATTACACTCAGCAGGTTATATGCTTCCTACGGTATAAAAGATACTTACAAAGATACTTTTTCTTGCCTTAATTTTAATTGTATGTGTTTATTTGTAGGAGAGGTTGGATTATGTTGATCGTTTGTTGGAGAAGGAAGAAATGAAAGCAGCTGAGGACCAGAGAGAAGGATTGCTTGACTTTCGACTGCTACGTTCTGTGGACAATGATAGCCTGATGCAGAAGGTTCGCAGAAACCTTGCACGGATCAAACAAGCTAAGCATGGCACCGCCAACGATCACTCCTCGGTGATTGAGTTTACACAGAATGGTTACTACAGTCGATTTGCCACTCCTGAAAAAGATGCTTTGTCGACGTTTGAGTTTTTAAAGACAATTCCCACTGACACAGAAGGAAGCGCTGCTTCATCACCTGCTCCCACTCCCACTCCCTCCCATCCCACTGTTTCTACACAAAAATCGCACCCCGATTCAGAACCCACAATAATCAGCCATACTCGTACAGCCAGCAGTCCGGTTAACCACGCTCCCTGCAATTCGGTTATCCACACTCGTACAACTAGCAATCCGGTTCCCACCCCACCAATGATTCGAAGAAACTCACTCACTAATCAACTAAGAGCTTCCACAAGATCAACTACAAATCAGGTCAGCAGAGTTAACAGTGTACCATCAAGTGGCAAAAGACAACATAGGAGAACTCACAGTGCTGACAGTACTCTAGACAACACCATAAAAATCGTCGACTGTTCTCAAAAACCTTGGACACCATATAGAGCAAACTATAGGAAACCAGCCCCCAATGCCACGTCAAAGAGAACTCCAGATTTCAAAGCTTTGAAATACCAGCAGGCACAGCGGAGAAACAGCCGGCACATTCCACTTCATTCAAGTACAGAGGATATGTACAAATCACAATCGGACATTTCAGTAACATCGGTAGACTCAAATGCATCTGCCAACAGTCAGTCGCAGTACTCGGTGCTGAGGAAACCTTATCGTAGGTCTTTCTCTGATGATCATGCCAATCAAGTAAACGGTGCTCCGAAAAATCGAGTTTGGAGCGTGTCCAATGAGTGCCTGAAAGTTTCTGCCCCTGCAAAGGCTGGTGCAACAAACCATCATCAAACCAAGGCATCTGGGAAAAAGACCAGTGGATTTGGTAGCTTTTGGCCAAAAAAGGAATCCAAGCAACCGCTTTCTAATAGTGCCGGTTATCGGAAAGTAGCCACTGATACAAGATTGGGAAAGGGCAACAATGACAACTCATCCGGAAAACAGCAAGAAAGACACAAACTGAGTTTCTGGAAATCATCACCATTGTCCAAGAAGCGACAGAGCGTGGTGAGCTTTACTCCACAACAGACCACGATTTCCACCTCTAACAGTAATATGGCATTTGAATCTGCCCAAACATCTAACAACCGTGATGTTAACTCCAGACCAAGGTCAGCCTCTTTTACTTCTATGCAAATAATGGAGATTTTACCACCAGCAACTTCAATTTCTAATTTTTCTTTCATCGGTCAAAGCAATTCCCAGCTAGCAAGCAGTCCCCGTGAGAAATTATCATTTTCTAATGACACACTCTATGAAACTAAACGTGTCAACAACATGTTAATCACTAATCTGTAAGTAAGTAATTTAATAAATCTATTGTACAATGCCATTTTCATGTATTTTTGTGCTATATACATTGCACATTTTTAATTTTCGCGTAGGAAATAAAAAGTTCGCGACGAAAGAAAAACGACCCTGGTGGGACTCGAACCCACAATCCCCAGCTCCGGAGGCTGATGCCTTATCCATTAGGCCACAGGGCCAAGTGACTAAACCTGATCATTTATAGGGTCTTATAAACTTAACAAAATGACAAGGATATACTGTTTAAAGTGCGTCCACTACATATGGAATAATTTCTTCATATGCAATTCCTGCTCCTGAATCTGATTGTATGCCTAGACCATCTAAAAGCTCTTCTGCCTCAGTTTCTGTCATCTGGAATAGTGTTTTTATAACATTAGGTGCATGCATATTTGAATAAGCGTTACCTTATTAAATCCCTCAATGTCACCTGAAGTTAAACAGCTCACTAATTCCTGAAATGTCACAAAACCAGTTGTACCGAGATCCTTTTCCCTCAAGACCTAGGACAGATAAGCGCTAAACATAGAGAAACTGAATTTTAATATGCTGTGTACTTCTAGTAGTGACATTGCCAATGGGGAATAAGATCTTGGCTTGTCTTCATTAGTCGGTGGCTTGTCAGCCTGTGCAGTTGGTGACTATATTGACAATAGGAGAACATTAAATTATAATGTACAGGTCATGGGAGCCTGATAAAGTGTATCACAGAAGAATTCTGAAGGTCTCAGGAGAGAACATGTGCCTGACTAAACCATAACAAGCTGTGACAACAGTGTAAACATTAATTCTAGTGTTACATCAGTTGGCATATTACAAACAGAAATGAATATCTATTTTTTACTTCATTAAGAGCCTTGGCTACAGGGCTGGTGGGTCTGGGTGGTGGCAGATCTGGACTTGTGTTGACTGTAGCTTCAGTTAGTGGTGTTTGTTCTTCTTCCTGTTGCTGCTGCTGTTGCTGTGGTGGTTGTGATGGGTAACAAACAATGCATTTAGCTACAGTGCAATAGTATTAAATACAGTATTACATAAACAAAAGTTGTAAGGGCAAAAGAAAAGTCAGGATGTATGTTGCTGTCTTACTGTGGAAATGACTTTCTTTTTATTCTTGACTTGTAAAGCTTGAATCCTTTAAACAAGAAACGTTACACATCTATATACTGTATCATTCACATAACCTGTTATCCTGCCAGTCATAGCTACACAACTTACTATATTATGACATGCACATACGGCCGGATATAGCTAACACAAGAAGATCAATATCATGGTAACCATTACATACAGAACTGGATTAATTTTGATTATGCATAAAGGGAACTGATATGAAACACCGATTATCTATAAGATTTGATCCCCTTGATTTGAGTGTAATGGTGACAAAATTAAACTCTAATAAAACATTCATATTTTATTACAGTACTTCAAGATTGGAGATTTTGATGTGGAGTGTAATTCTCCAATGCTATTACCTTTTGCCCATAGAAGCACTGCTTCCTACAAATGCAGGAGTTCTGTGTACAGATAAAACATATTGTGTTCATGTCAGCAAGAAGCTCAGTTATGAAGGAGGCATACTTGTTTTCAGCCTTTCTTAACTCATCCTCCATAAGGTGTGCAGCCATTGTCATCTCATCTACCTTCTCGCTGATAATGCTATACCCTGATGGTGTTACAGTGATCCTGCCACTGTTTCCCCCAGCTTGAGTTCTAACCTGAGTAGTTAGCAATATGTACTGTGACCATAATATACCCATTCATATTATGATATCTATCTCTTTTTCTGTGAGTGCTATTCAAAATCTGTAAGTTTTATTGCATTCCTTATAAATTTCTACATATACGATAAAATTTGTGTTAAAATGCTATGTTAGGAAAAAGAGTTATTAAATTTGAAAGACTCAATTTTTATGTGTAGATAAGACCTGTTTTCTCAGGCCTGGTCACAATTATAGTCTTGCTGAAATTCTCCAACCTTGCCAAGTTTTCCGTAAGTACGATTTAATATTTCTCTAGATGTCAGTAGCTTTTCTCTACTACCCTTTTGACTCCTGTGCACCCTCCGGGAAACAACACATATGATTTCAGAGGGCAGCACAAACACGCCATGGTTAGGTTCACAGTAGAAGTACTGCTGTCCTTTAAATTTACCATCGTGAAAACCAACTGTATTGCAAAAAGCTTGGTCAGTTGAGAGAGCACTTGATGTTGCAATTAACCTGGTGCATCAAGCTGAACACCTATATACACGTCATTTGACAGTCCTCCTTCAAGACGGCCGATATATTTTACAGTGCCTGCAAAACTTATTGTCAATACTTTAATGGCGGCTAATTCTAAATGCTCACCAGGTTTTTCTCCCTTTACAATCACTCTGTCTCCACGTAATATCTGCTGTCCACTACTACAAACAAAAAGAGTATGTAAGTTTGTTATAACAACTGTATAACTTTGTGCCCACCTGGAAACATGTCCTTTACATAACATTGGGCTGTTGCTACCGAAAGTCATTGCTCCAAGACTTTGTACTGCATTGCACATGGAACAATTGCAGCCGCTCAATGGAGGAGGTAGGGTTTCTTGGATTGCCTTGCGTTGTGGTGAAGTTTGTCCCCCCACCGGGTAAGTCATGTTTCTCTGATGCCTTCTCTCCAACAACTTCTTTTTTGAACTACATATACAAGGAGTGCATCATGCTGAGCAGAACAATTCCTAAAGTGCTGCATCATACTGTTCAATGTATTTTCCTTGGGCATTGACAGTCCTTGATCTTTCCTGGGCAGTTAAGATAGGTTGAATCTCATACTGAAAAGAGAGCAAAGATAAGCTCCAGTTTATGCATTCAGGTTATGATTTACCGTGTCCCTGGAGCTTTCTACTTCCTGGTCACTATAGCAAACATAAATATTATGTATATAGCTATGTATTTCAGTGATACTTACTATTGCATTTGTTGATTGTATGATTTTGTTCTACGAGCTCTTTCTTCACGGATTTCCCGTTTTGTCATCTTTGATAAATTGATAAATTACACAATGATCATTACAGATCAAAAATTTTGTAGTTCTACTCGTTCTACTCACTTGAAGAATGGAGAGTTGTCCTTTAAGGTGCTAGGAGCAGAAACAAAAGTACATACGTACATCACGCATGTGTTCATGTGTGCGTGTGTGTGTGTGTTTTTGCATGTGTGTGTGTATGTATGTATGTGTGTGTGTGTGTGTGTGTGTGTGTGTGTGTGTGTGTGTGTGTGTGTGTGTGTGTGTGTGTGTGTGTGTGTGTGTGTGTGTGTGTGTGTGTGTGTGTGTATCTATACCCGTATTTCTCTTCTTGCTCTTTCCAGCGACATAGTGAGTTTCACATTTTCATCAACAGCTACGGTACATGTTTGTAACTTGACACTTCCAAGGATAAGGTATGGCTCACTTTCTTTATATTGTTTCTCCAGGTTATTATCGTGGGTTGTGATGGTATTTAACTCCTCAAATGCCGAGTGCATCTGACCCCTGATATCAGATGAGATATCAATATGATTGTATAATGGCAGTGAATTTCTTACCACAAATCCTGTATTTTTGATTTAACAGTCGGCTGGCTTTTGTCAGCATGGCCAAGCTGTATACAAACAAATTCATGTGTTTGTAAAGCAGAATAGCAGCAAATATACATTGAGATACGGCAACATGCAATCTCAAAACACTAACTGTACTAATAGAGTATTTTTACACACAAATAGTGTGAGATCATTGACATTTAATTTACTAAAATTTGTAAGCAAAGAAACTACATTAGCCTCAAAATCCACTAAACTGGCTTTTTAGAGTCCAAGAATGATTATATTTGTGGATGCCCTACTGGTAACATTTTAGCTCCATTCATGGAGACAAGCATGTGATACACATGTGTAAATAGTTAATGATATACAATTGTAAATAAAAGCTGGACACAGTTACAGAACCGGTTATAACTCACCACGTGTGTCAAGCTTTCAGTGGATGGTGATGCTATGATGGTGAACAGCAATATGGTTAATGTATAATAACACTGTGGTGGCTGTATCTACTCACCTAAGCTAGAAGGATTTTTAACAGCTGGCAGGGTTAATCTGCAAACAAGCAAAACAATTAGCTACAGAGCACAATAAACTTGACAATGGCCCCATAATATTTGGTTTTAGGAGGTTTGGGTCTTTAAAGATGGCCCCTTAATATTTGGTTTTGGGGGGTTTGGATTTTTAAAGTTTGAATGGGGTTTTCAGGTTTTGATATGTTTCAGTTGTGGCTTTTGGTTTTTGTTTTTTTGGCTTTGAGAGATTTCAGGGGTTTCAGTTTTTGTTCTATTCCAAAGTGGGTTTTCTGGGTTTTTGAATTTTTGTTTGATTTCATGGTTTTTTGTGTTTGGAATATTTAGGTTTGTTTGCATTCTAACTATCTACCATGACTCGTATTTATAATACTGCATAGTGCGGTCGTCACTGTAAACTCAACATAGCACGGTCGTCACTGTAAACTCAACATAGCACGGTCGTCACTGTAAACTCAACATAGCACGGTTGTCACTGTAAACTCAACATAGCACGGTCGTCACTGTAAACTCAACATAGCACGGTCATTGCTGTAAACTCCAACTTATTGCCCTCTACCAGTTACACTAGATACCATTGTGTTGCCATGACAATACTATGACAGTGCTATCTAGTGTATCTGGGTAGAGGTATTGTCAACTTGATAGAGATAGCTTATTACATATTACATGTATTGTGTGTATATGTATGAGAACACCAGTTTACATACATTACACATGCCGCATAGATTGCATACACTACATACAGACACTACGCACGCACGCACGCACACACACACAGAGTGAATGTGTGTGTGTGTGTGTGTGTGCGTGCGTGCGTGCGTAGTGTCTGTATGTAGTGTATGCAATCTATGCGTGTGGGTGTGGGTGTGTGTGTGTGTGTGTGTGTGTGTGTGTGCGTGTGCGTGTGCGTGTGTGTGTGCATGTGCGTGCATGTATGCATGCACGCATGATGTACATATGTGTGTGCGTGCGCACATGTACATACGTACTTACATATATGTGCGTACGCACGCGCGCATGCGCACACACACAAACACACACACACACACACACACACACACACACACACACACACACACACACATACAGACGCACAGCATACACACGACGTCACAAACACATGCACATACGTAGGGAATTTTTTTCCCAACAGGCAGTCGGATTTTTACTGTGTCACCCTTGTCTAAGTGTGACTATAAACCATGTTATTTCAGTTTGGTCTTACCTAACTGGGTGAGGGAAATCAGTGGTCACCCTTTCCGCATAATCGCTGCTCGTGTTATTGTTGTTGTTATTATTGTTGTTTTCGTCAGCAACATTTTCTTCAATCGCTGTATTGAGCGGAGAGATTAAATACGACATGATTCGATTTAATATCCTACCTGGCAGAATAGTGGTATTTCCGATTATGAGGTCTTTATTTTCCATCATCCTCGAGTGTATTTCTATCGGTTTTTCGTAAGACAACGTTGCCATTTCCTCCGAATGGGTGGGGCTGTGGTTGCTATGCCACTGTGTTCATACACGTGATACATGACAATTGCACGTGCGCTCAATCCTCGCACAATAAGCGATTGGAATTAATGCCCAGCATTACCCAGAAGTTTCAAAAGATCATTTGTAAGTAGGACACGTTACTTTTATGCAAAGTCAGGTACTATTAGTTTGTTATTTATTTTTATTTGTAATTATTTTAAATCCGTCGAAATTCGCAGTAATTACTTTGTGTGTACTGCACAAAACCAATGGGAGGCTCACAGTCCAGTGAAGAGATACCAGGCGGAGGATCGGAAGGTTACCACGTCCTAAAGGTACCTCGCACAATGCATTGTGGTTTTCAGTTTTGAAGATGTGTGTTTATATAAATTGTAATAACCGCAGTGTTACAGGAACGCTAACACATGGTTACGGGCTAATATTATATATTGTATACAGGGCATATACATTTGAGCTACCTTAAGCAGTTAGGTAATGGAATTTTATTTAATTGTGTATGTGTATATAATAAAATTCAACAATTCCTAACTGCTTAGGGTACCTCAAATGTATAATTATGCACATAGATTACAGTATAATAACGTATAATATGGGGTTTTCTGCATCATGTTTAGGTGCAAGAAAATTCGCCCGGCCACAGAGCTGGATTGGAGGCGTACTTTGATTACATTGTGTCTATCGAAGGCGTCAGATTGGTTGGGAATGATCCGCAGTGTGTGTTGATATTATATGTTACATTACAGAATACCGATAATGATGTGCTGAAAGAAACACTGAAGAAGAAAATGGACCAAGGTGTACAGCTTGTAGTATATAACTCAAAATCACGAACTTGTAGAGGTAACGATAGGCATCTTCTTGTTTTGTTAGTGGTTGTAGTATGTACTAAACTACTAATGCTTGTAGGGTGGGAATAAATATGTATACATTCAAATGTTTTGTTGTTTATGTATAAGGTACTTGCATTTTTATTTCATCTGAGTGTCCTACCAGGGCTTAGCATTTGTTGGAAGTGATGTACTGATTTGTGTAGTGTGTGTATGCATGTGTGTGCGTGTGTGTATGCATGTGTGTGCGTGTGTGTGCATGCGTGCGTACGTACGTGCATGTGTGTGTTTGTATGGTGCCATTGGACTACCTTTAGAAGAACATAATTATTCTGTCGTAGACGTGAAACTCACTCCAACCAACACTTGGGGTGGACAAGGACTATTAGGTATGTTACAACCAGCCAGGTCGTCATGTACGTATGTTAAAAAGTCAATCTTCAGATTATATGACTCCAAGTGAAAACCAGCCTAGTTCACACTTCTTACAAAGTTGTCACTTCAATGCTTTGAACTTTAGAGAGTCCATATTTACAGGGTCATGCAGTAGAAAAAACATCACTTTATCATTGCTGAAGTGTGTAGCATTTTATGGGCTGGTGATTTGTTAAAGTCGTAGGTTTGAACTGGGCTGGTTCTTGCTGACAATCACATATATATTGTGTTGTTATGGTTACGCAGGTGTTAGTATCCGATTTTGTTCATTTGAAGGAGCTAGTGAGAATGTATGGCATATACTGGTGAGTGTACAGAATTGTAGGGTGCCACAATTGTAGTCCAAGGCTTAAATTGCAGTACCACACATAATAATTATCTACTCAATCAACAAGCTTGTTGGCAATTTATTTACCACTGCCAGCTGCAAACTCCCATCAAATATAATGACTGTTATATTAAAAACAGTTCCAAAAATTTCTTTTGACTCATGTTCAATGGAATTTTATGAAATTTGTCTAGAATGATGTTCTAAATCTGAAGGTTGATTGTGGTATGTGCACACATACACACGCATGTGTGCACACATGCACACATACACACACGCACTACACATATACACACGCGCTACACATACACACACATGCACACACACATACAGACACACACACACACGCACACACACGTGCTACACATACACACACATGCACACACACACACACACGGGCTACACATACACACACACGCACATACACACACATGCTACACATACACACACACACACACACACATACACACACGCACTACACATATACACATGCGCTACACATACACACACACGCACATACACACACATGCTACACATACACATACGCGCACACGCACGCACACACACGCGTGTATGCACATAAAATATACACAAAGGAAAATTTTTTGAGAGCAACCTGACTATTGCCATACATGTGTGATAATAATTTGTATTGTATGCTTACACTAGCTTGTAGTAACGTAACATAATGTTATTAGGAAGTACATCCAAACTCTCCAGCATCTGATGCAGGATTGTGTGCTCATCGCGATTACATCGTTGGATCAGATATGATGATGAACGAGGATGATTTCTACTCTCTGGTAGAGAACAGCAATCATAAGGAACTGAAGCTTTACGTTTATAATGTGGACAGTGATATGTGTAGAGAAGTATGTGTGTGTTTTGTGACCATACCTGTAATGGTGTGCACTACTTTGTACACACACACACACACACACACACACACACACACACACACACACACACACACACACACACACACACACACACACACACACACACACACACACACACACACACACACACACACACACACACACACACACACACACACACACACACACACCAACACACACACACACACTAATGCACACATATGCACACACTTAATTCTATCATTGCCATAGAATCTTTGTTACACATTACATTACCATATCATTCTGATTAATGCCCAATGTTTAGGTTGGTATTACACCCAACAGTGACTGGGGAGGAGATGGCAGTCTTGGTTGTGGAATTGGCTATGGTTACCTACACAGAATACCCAGTAGACCAGCAGGAGCATCACCCTCTAAACTACAAGATCCTGAAATGGGTACACTACCGGTTGCAGCATCTCCTTCACAACCAGCCATCACAAGTGATGGATTTTCAGAAGTAATTTTATAAGTATACCATATCAGAGCTTATGATAATGATCAGTCATCAGTGCCAACTTTCATTTGACCGACCAAATTGACCAGACAAATTCACTATACATTATCAATGGGGAAGTCATAAATTTTCAATAGGAAAACAAATGTATATTATCATAAGCACTGCCATATATCATGTACTGTAGCTTAGAGTCAAGCTTCGAAGGTTGTAGATGAATCTTTGAAGGTTATAAATTGACATTTGTTTATGCACTAGCTATGATGTATATTGGAGCTTTCTCTTGCTCTCTAAAGTAATTATTTTAATACCCCTCTCTAGTACTTCAATCAGTGAGTGTCCTTCATAAGTTCTTTTTCACCCTTCTCCTTCTACTTACTTAGCCTGTATCAAGGGCAAGTTATGGGAACACTTTATTAGGGGTATTCATGAAATGGTTACTGTAATTTGATAACACATGTTGTTTCACAGGTCCCCCTGTCAGTGCCGTCACAACCATCGTCGCCCGAGGGCAAGCAGCAGATCACTGGATTGGATACTGGCTTTGCTGCCATGACGATAGCCGCCACCACTGCCATGCCGATCACCACCACACAAGCTGAGCTGACCTTTCAGCATCCCGCTAGTAACTTGGGGGCAGGGGCTGCCAGTACCACAATCACACCAGCTCCCGTTACCATCGTCAGAATGTCTCCAGTACCACCAGATCCTAGTAAAGTCCCTCAGCAGCCTTCACTGCCATCCTCAACTACTTCCGGTCTAGGGACCCACCCCCTGGTTGGCATGACAACAGTATCACATGATACATACCAGCAGACAAGCTCGGGGTTACCTACAGCTCCGCCCACAAACTTTCCCATGCCAATGATGCCACCTACAATTTCACTAGGCCCCACCCCTAATCTGCAATTGGGCACCAGCCACACCCCCTCCAGCTCTGCACAACAGTGAATTAGTGATGGGTTACAAGATCATGTGTGGCATTTAATATATCAATAATACAATAATGGCATGTTTAGTAGTTTACTAATTTGTACACAGATTGGGTTATGTGATGTACATATATGATGTAATGATCAATTAATTCAAAATATTCATTGTCTTGAGTGCTGAGCTGAGAATGGCCAAGTAGACTTATTTTCTTATCCGATCGTGTTTACAAGCATTACCAGCATGGATATTTATTTATAAATAGTAGTGCAACCAGAGCTAATGTAGTCAATATAACAGCAGCTTTAATGTAGGATGTTAACCAAATGATGACACAAGTACGTATATATAGCCACAGTTATTACATTTCAGCTTTGATGTGATTAACACAATAGCAGTCAATATCCAGCTTGTTTCTTGCTCTATATTACCAATTTACATACCTCACTGTTGCTATGGATGGGTCCCACTGTTGCTACGGATGGGTGTTCAATTGGAATATAACAAAATAATTTGTAATAAAACACATACAGCTGTACAGATGGTATGTAACTATGGAGATGTAGTAGTTGTTGTTGTACAAAGTTATAATAGTAGTAGGTGTGCACTAATAGGAACAATACGAGTACACTAAATGTTGTGTGTTGTGCATCATGTCAATATGCTAAGTTGTGAAAACATATCCAAAAATATCTAAAATTCTCAAACAGTAGGCGTGGCTATTGAAAAGTGGGCGTGGTTCAATACAGCCATTCAGATGGTACCCACTGGGATCCTGTGGCGAATTGCCGAATAACTTGTAACAGTTCCTCATATGCTAAATCAATGTCTTCGTTAAAAATTGTAGCATCAAAGTAGTGTGAGTAGAGCCGTTCAATCTCGACTGACTCTTGAGAACATTTCTTGTAGTCATCCTCCTACACAAATCAGCATTAAACAGTATGAATATAATAAGGATGACTACAGGTTAGAGAGGTGTGTTGATTTGTGTACGTTACGGGTAGGCATGTAAGTATAATAAACGCACATGCACATTACAACCATACCAACTGAACACACACACACGTCCAAACTAGAAAGAATCAGTTTTATAGAAAAAATAAATATTTCTACATATGTGCAAAGAAAATTAGTCAAAATACTTGTGAATGCTGTGCTCATTCACACATCACAAAATTTGGACCTTGCATACAAAACCCACTACCATGGCACACTTAAAGCAAGACCAATAGTTGGACATTTTTCGTTGGGTGCTAATCCGTACAAATTAAAGACACGTGTCCAAGCTAAAACGTAACAGTACGTCCTACTGAAGTATGAGTATTTATGGTGAATGTTATCTTGTGCTGACAGGTGTCTGAGCACTTTTCAGTCCTTATTATTTCATGCCCTGTTCACACACTGTATAAACACACATGCTCATATTATAGTACCGTTAGCTTATTCTTAGTTGTGTTCTGCATCATAATATTCTCATGGAGCTTGCGCACACTGTCTGGTGATCCGGCCTTGATGAACACTACGAGTGGAGCAAACTGACGATTCCGCAACATCTTGATCGCCTACGGTAACAACACAAATAAGCCACAGTAAACAAAAATACATTAATACATTTAAATCCAACCAATTGTTAAGGTAAGTACCTGCGGGTTAACATCCAGTACACACATCCGTCCTGACTCGATCACCTCTAATACTGAGTCCACCTTGATGCCATACAAGTGCTGTTTGTGCTTGCCAAACTCTATGTAACGGTGGGCATTAATTTCAGCCTTCATTGCTCCTTCTGATACAAAATGATACAGGGCACTGCCGTTCATTTCGTCCGGACGTCTTTCTCTGCTGGTACCTGTAAACAGAAATACTTAATCTGACTACACACACACATATATATGTTAGACACACACACATGCATAACATGCATACATACACTCGTACAGACAGACACACATATGTATATACAGTATAGACACACACGTTTGTGTGTGACTGTGCACATGCTCTCTGTGTGTGTGTGTGTGTGTGTGTGTATGTGTGTGTATGTGTGTGTGTGTGTGTGTGTGTGTGTGTGTGTGTGTGTGTGTGTGTGTGTGTGTGTGTGTGTGTGTGTGTGTGTGTGTGTGTGTGTGTGTGTGCGCGCGCGCGCGTGTACATGTGCATCACTCTCTACTAGATAAAGCAACTCTTCCTCACATGGCATCACTTGACCAAATCCCGTTGGATTATCACCAATCAGTCGTCCCTTGAGGCTCTTGCGGCCGATGTACTGTGGTCCAATCAACACCAGAGTTTTCCGCCGATACTCTTGCATTTGCGACACATTCTCATACAGAACCATGTCATACACTTCAAATTCTACAAAACACAACAACATTAAAATACGTTCATGTTCACTATATAAGCTCAGCTGTAAAATCTAGGGCTGGGACAAACATGCGGATATTCATTCGCTATCTTACTATTCATTCACTATAATCACTATAATCACTATATCACTATATCAAGCCATATATTATAGTCTCTATAAAATCACTTACAAAGATAAAGTGGGCATTTTATGCTGTTTTATTTGGTTTTCCACACTTCTCCCTAATAGATCTGTGACTTTTATAGCATACATTGGAAGATAGGATGTTGTAATACACCAACCTTGTTGACTTTTAGTGTACTAAAGAATGTTCAAACATTGGTTAAAATGTCAAAAATTGATATTCATCTGAGCCCTAGTAAAACCCTGGTATTGTATCAACCTTAATTTTCTACATTAAAGTGTAGCTGACCATTTGACAACTAATATGCTCGTGCAAATTTCTCAGACATTTCAGAGTTCTAAAATTGGGTCAAAATTTGGACGCAAACAAAGAGAATTTTTACTTTTTCAATCAAACATAATTATTACTGTAGATGTAAATACAATGACAATTACATTACCTTGTTGCAAAATATTAATTTAGTGAATTTGTTAAGGTCACAAAATTAAATACTTGCAAAATTTTAATTTTGTGTGTATATATTTAATGTACACAATGTTACAATAGCTGTCTTACCGCCACTATGGTGTGAGGAGTAGATCATGTGACGTTTTGATCTCCTCTGGCCCAAGCATCCTGTTAACAGAGACATTATAATAATATTCTAATAAATGCACACCATGCAGTCTAACCAACTATTGCTCCATCGTTAGTAACAAATGATCTCCTTCTGTAAAACATTAATGTACACAACAAATTAGTAATGTAGTGTAGTAGTAGCTCTAACAGGTCTCCCTATAGGATACAGTGTAATAGTAGCTCTAACAGGTCTCCCTATAGGATACAGTGTAATAGTAGCTCTAACAGATCTCCCTATAGGATACAGTGTAATAGTAGCTCTAACAGGTCTCCCTATAGGATACAGTGTAATAGTAGCTCTAACAGGTCTCCCTATAGGATACAGTGTAATAATAGCTCTAACAGGTCTCCCTATAGGATACAGTGTAATAGTAGCTCTAACAGGTCTCCCTATGGGATACAGTGTAATAGTAGCTCTAACAGGTCTCCCTATGGGATACAGTGTAATAGTAGCTCTAACAGGTCTCCCTATAGGATACAGTGTAATAGTAGCTCTAACATGTCTCCCTATAGGATACAGTATAATAGTAGCTCTAACAGGTCTCCCTATAGGATACAGTGTAATAGTAGCTCTAACAGGTCTCCCTATAGGATACAGTGTAATAGTAGCTCTAACAGATCTCCCTATAGGATACAGTGTAATAGTAGCTCTAACAGGTCTCCCTATAGGATACAGTGTAATAGTAGCTCTAACAGATCTCCCTATAGGATACAGTGTAATAGTAGCTCTAACAGGTCTCCCTATAGGATACAGTGTAATAGTAGCTCTAACAGATCTCCCTATAGGATACAGTGTAATAGTAGCTCTAACAGGTCTCCCTATAGGATACAGTGTAATAGTAGCTCTAACAGGTCTCCCTATAGGATACAGTGTAATAGTAGCTCTAACAGGTCTCCCTATAGGATACAGTGTAATAGTAGCTCTAACAGATCTCCCTATAGGATACAGTGTAATAGTAGCTCTAACAGATCTCCCTATAGGATACAGTGTAATAGTAGCTCTAACAGGTCTCCCTATAGGATACAGTGTAATAGTAGCTCTAACAGGTCTCCCTATAGGATACAGTGTAATAGTAGCTCTAACAGATCTCCCTATAGGATCAGGTCCACATACTTTACAATAACATACCTCTCCTCTAATAAGTTGCTGGGAATTAATCCTGCTATCGTATGCACACCATGCTTTGTTGCCTGTAACGGAATATTAGTTATGATAAAGGTCATACTATACACATGTACACACATACACACATACATACATACAAACACACACATACACACACACACACACACAACACACACATACTGTAGTTTGGGCATTAAAATATTTATGCCGGTGGTGTGAAACAATGAAAAATTAAATGCACAAAATATTTTTACCATTGAATCAATAGATCAGAGAAGGCAATCTTTTTTGATTCAGTAATCCACAGTGAAATAAAACTTTCCAAACCATGCGATAATACACACGTATTTTTTTACAGCTTAAAATGCTATTACAGTAAACTAGTTATAAGCTATCTGTTACTATACGCAGTGAGTATATTATAAACAAGAGGGATGCTGACCTGCCACCAATGGGTTTCATCTTGGCTTAGGATTTTAAGAATATCACCTTTCTTGAACTCCAGTCCAACGTCAATAGTTGGAATATACTTATCATCACGGGGACTGTAGTTGAAGTTAGCCCGGACATAGAGCTAAAGAAGGAGCACATGTGAACCACAAAGTTGAGTGGTGACAATGTGTGCTACTTACCTCTGATTGTTGTACTGGCTCTTGTGATGTTGGTCGCACTTTAATTAGAATATTTCCTGATGATCCTTTCTGTATAACAAAATATATATTATCACTAAAGATCCAGTTTTAAGTCACCGTGGCTTACTAACCAGTAGGTCCTGTAAATCTTCTAGTGTCATGTGGCCCACATCTTCATTATTCACTTCAAAAATACAGTCACCAATCTTTAACAGACCTAAAAATGATGCAATTAGTATTATTCCACTATTTTCATTTACAATTATACGAACACATTTATTTGTGATCGAATGGCAAATGAAATATTCAAGGAGTTAAAATAAAATAATGCGAAAGCCCCTTCATTTCTATATGTACACGCATGTATCTTAATTACGATGAGCTTTAAACATATTTAAAATGGTGGATTTAAATTACTGTACAGCACAATTTTTTGACGGATGGAAATATTGACAGAAAATTGATGGAAATATTGACAGAAAATTGATGGAAATATTTAAATATTGATGGATTATTTAAATATTGATGGAAATATTGAAATGTGGTGCTAAGCTATAATTTGCCCCATCAAAAAATTGTGCTATACGGATACTATCCAGTCCCACAATTAAATAATGCACTTGCCTTGTCTGTGAATCAATCCGCCATGTAATATTCTACTGATGTATACCTTGCCATCCATCTTGACTAGTAACATTCCCTGAATGAAAATATTGTAATGAGTCCTGCTTGTGCTTCAAATGTGGATTATGCACGTGCACACACACACACACACACACACACACACACACACACACACACACACACACACACACACACACACAACGCACGCACACGCACACACACACAAACAAACACAAACACACACACACACGCACACACACACACACAAACACACACACACACACACAAACACACACACACACACAACACACACAAACACAACACACACACACACACACACACACACACACACAAACACACACACACACACATAGTAAACATACATACCAGTGGTTCATCAGCACTCTTGTGAAGACCCACTGTCTTATAAGAATCACGATTGATGTGGATAAATGGAGTTGACTCCAACCGAGGAGGAGGCTTGTCATACTGTCTCTTCTTGATCGCATCATGACAATGAAACAACTCCTGCAGTCAATGCAACCATGGAGTATTAAAACACCATTTGTGACTTGCCCACACATGCATTATGGTATATCATATACACAATAGGTTGATAGGATATTGGTGAAATTGTTATATTTTTGGAAGGGCAGTGTTCCATTACATTTTAATGCAGTGATGATGTCTGAATGGGAAAATTTAGATGGATTCACAGATGTGTGTGTGTGTTGTGTGTGTGTGTGTGTGTGTGTGTGTGTGTGTGTGTGTGTGTGTGTGTGTGTGTGTGTGTGTGTGTGTGTGTGTGTGTGTGTGTGTGTGTGTGTGTGTGTGTGTGTGTGTGTGTGTGTGTGTGTGTGTGTGTGTGTGTGTGTGTGTGTGTATGTGTATTACAGTCCTGAAGGAGTGCCAAGTTGAAAGTGTTCCATTAATCTATTTACATACACGTACATATTCCTCTACACGGCATACCACACAGTACCTGGACTAATGGATCTGCTAACAACTTGTGTAACAGCTGCTCCTTATCATCCAAGTGTTCATCACCAATGAATGAGTCAATCTACATTATACACACACAGTGTACATTATACATACGCTAAGGAATAACTGGTGTAACAATATACAACTTACATCTTTTTTTATCGGAATAATATCCGGTTCTGGCTGGTCCATGCCTTGTGATTGGTAGACCTTGTCATGGATCTAAGTGGGGGGAGGGGGTGGTGGTAGTAACACAGATACAGAAGGAGCTTATTGTTAAAGGGACAGTGTAGCAGCATGAAAGCCATTTGGATTATGTACCTTTACCAGCAGTAAAACATCAAATACGTAAAAACTAAAAACTGGATGTTCTGTGATGTTGTACAGGAGGAATGCATTAATTACAAACAAGACAGACAACTTTAATTGTAGGGTTAGTATGGTGAATTCAGCTGGAAGTTGTAATTGGCCTACATGACAAGTTAACTGAATACAAATCCCTTGTTGGCTATTGTTGATTGTAATCAGCTTTATACACTCACAAATACTATTTGACAGAAACTAGATAAACAGAGATAGCATAAGATCATTGCAAAGGTTAATAAGCTAGCATCAACACAGAGAGGTAATGTTGCTGCACATCATTTGGAGGTACTGTTGCTTCTGTGAGTTAGTTATATTCCATTACAGATCTTCTGTTTCCTTTATGAATATTCTAAATGTAAAATTTATCCACTGCTTGTTTCTTTTATCACTACGGAATACGGATATGTGACCTCCAAATGCTTTGTCATAATAGGACCAAAAAGTAAATTCCCTAGCAAATTTTCCACACTTTATCCCAAGAGCATGGATTTTCCTACCAAGTTCACCATACAATCATAGAACACAACATTCAGAAAATCTAAAGGAGGAACACAAAGTTTGCATTTTTCAGCCATGGCTTCCTTACATGTTGTTCACAGCACTCAATGGGCCTTCCTTTTTGCCATATACTGGGCTTATTATCATTAAACCATTTACTGTTAACCTTGTGAGCTAATAGGAACGTATCTAAGTCGTATGGATAAGTAGTTAGAGGAACACAAAGTACTGGCATAATGTAATAAATGGACATGTTCAAAGCTGGTGGAATATTAATGAAATTCCTTTGTCACTGGCTAATAACCACGTCACAATGATGCTAAAAATGGATTTACATCTTTCAAACAACCCTCTGGAGCCTTACAATAAACAAACTAAGAGTCAGTCATGGCAAAATATCACATGTACCTGACAGGTGTAACAATTAGCACAAAAGGTGTATTCAACAAATTGCTTTAATACTAAACTGTGGGTAGATACAAACTAACATCTTTGAAGCATACAACTACTGTATTGTTGTCACCACTCGCAACACACTTTTTGTCGCTCATAAATGTACATACATATGTCATCAGTTTCCAATCCAATATGCGTAGCCAATAATATGAATATGTGATGAAGTTTTTGTTCAAATATTATGTTAAGACAAAAAGTTAAAGTGAGAGGTTTTCTCAAGCCCAGTCACAAATACACAAAGAAACATGAGCCAGACTACACAACAGTCATCTTACAACACACACATTATATTATTATGACAATACAATAACTGTAATACAAGTAAAGCTTCCTCCGATTACCACCTGCAGTACTTTGGTACCCTGAAGATAATATATCCCACAAAGTACGATTAATTTATTCATATTTAGCTTGCATGTGATGAGTACAATTCTTACTTTTAAATTTTGTGAGTAGAGAATTTCCTCACTACAATAGTGACACTTACTTCACAAAGTTGCGTGGTGGCTGGACTTTTCACAAACTCCTGTAAAAATTCTAGGTCCTTTGATTCGACAAACGATTTTTTCTGTAACTCGTCGAGTGATGAATCCAGTTCCTCAAATATCTCTGTAAACCACAATCAAGTAATTCTACAATAATATCATGTGTGTACACATGTACATGCACATACACACACGCACGCACACACACATTGACACACACACACACACACACGCACACACACACAGAGTAAACGTCATGAGACTACAACTTTGCAGTTAATGTAAACACAAATAATTAGTGTAGAAGCTACACAGCTTTAGCATCTGCAGTGATGGCCGAGGTGGTTAAGGCGTTGGAATAGAAATCCAATGGGGTCTCTCTCCCCTCGCAGGTTCAAATCCTGCTCACTGCAAACTTTTTAAAAGACTTTACAAAGTCTGTGCAAGTCTGATAGTCATTAATAAAAACTTATACAGTGCACACAAGTTGACACAACACTTTTGATTTCACAAGTTACTTTTAACTGGTCCATCATGGAGGTTTTCTGGTTCTGCAGCATCCAGGTCACCCATGACAATGGTTACCTTGGTGACTAAAAAGAGAAAAAGCATGTTGACATCTTGTTATGTCTCATAACAGGAAACATTTACAAAACTATAATAGATGTTATTCTCACCACCCTAGCAACCATGCAGCCCAACTAGTAAACAATCATACAATTTAGGAAGCCATTTTACAAAGTCAAAGCACAGAGGTGACAGTAGATACTTTACAACTAGCACTGACTCTATAACCGAGTCTACGAAAACACATCTTATCTATACACCCAATTACACACATTCAACAATCAATCATCACTTCAGTTAACAATCCAAAATTTGCATCATCTATAGCATCTATAGTCCTATGTTTGGTCCATGTTGTGTGAAATTTGTATACCTACAGTTCACCCATAAACTGACTTATCTGTCTTTAAAGTCAAAATATTGGATATGCCTGTTTGCAGACCTGGTCACAATACCGTACGTGGGAAAATTTTGGAGTGGGAAAAAATTGGCGACTTTGGCGAATAGAAGGCCATTCGCCAATTTTTTATCCGCCAATGTTTCTTTTTAGGATCAGTTTTAGCTATACATGCGGCTCATTCACCAATATTTTACCCTCCAATTGATTCAGATCAGCGCATTCGCCAATGTTTTATCCCGCCAAAATTTTCCCACATACAATATATATAACATGGATTTAGACTATGGCATGCATAATATGCTTTGATGTTTTAGTGCTAATTAAGTTTTTAAAACATGATAGATACTCGAAGTGAGGTCATTAAAATGTTTACGCGGTTTTCATTGACTAAACATAGTGCTTTGCCTATTCTATGGCCGAAGATAAGTCGAGGTATAATAATATGAATACAATTTGGATGCTGGTTAACCATATACAAAATTGGTTATCGTTCGAATCGGTCGATTCTACATTGTGTTAGCAACCTTTGGAATCACCTCAGGTTACAACTGTACGGCCTGATGCTAACGAGCCATAGTGTAAACTGGTTAATGTTTGAATCGCTCGGTTCTACATTGTTCCATAATCACCTCAGGCTGCGCCCTCAGTGATCATGTAACATTCCTCAGGTTTATAAAACAACATAGAACCTTGGATTTGAACAATAACCTGTACATAACTACATCTTTAGGCCCATAGCCATCAGAGGCTTGTTCCTTCATACATCATAGTAATTACATGCATGAACACAACTACAAATTTAATTTACTGCAATTTTGCTTTTAATCCAACTGGCTAAACAGTTAAATAAACTATTGTAAAAATAAAATTTTTGGTACATGCAGTAATTTAATTTTATATATAGTGTACTTATGTGACAACCTGATTACAATACTAGACCATTGCTGCGTGCGTGTGTGTGTGTGTGTGTGTGTGTGTGTGTGTGTGTGTGTGTGTGTGTGTGTGTGTGTGTGTGTGTGTGTGTGTGTGTGTGTGTGTGTGTGTGTGTGTGTGTGTGTGTGTGTGTGTGTGTGTGTGTGTGTGTGTGTGTGTGTGTGTGTGTGTGTGAGAGAGTGAGTGAGTGAGTGAGTGAGTGACAAAGAGGGCACATGTCCATGCAAAATTAATGATGGTATTGTCTGTATCTACTGCATGTAACCAAGGCCTTCCACTGCATAGCAACAAGATAACAAAAGAATTTGCAGATCAGAGAGCTGGCTTCAGAGAAATCAAATGATATAGTATAAAAAACAGGATGAAATTCCAGCAGTTGTTAGGCAATAGCTGCATGGTAACCATGTACATGACAACACTACAAGCATAGAATGTGATGGGGTTGCTATGATGGTAACTACTATATATTTCCACCATAAGGTAATGATGATGGGATTGCTCTTACAGCTTCATTTAATATGTCAAGACAAATAACCAGATAAGTAAAGACTCGACTTTTGCACACACACACACACACACACAGACAGACACCACACACACACACACACACACACACACACACACACACACACACACACACACACACACACACACACACACACACACACACACACACACACACACACACACACACACACACACACACACACACACACACACACACACACACACACACACACACACACACACACACACACACACACACACACACACACACACACACACACACACACACACACACACACACACACACACACACACACACACACACACACACACACACACACACACACACACACACACACACACACACACACACACACACACACACACACACACACACACACACACACACACACACACACACACACACACACACACACACACACACACACACACACACACACAATATAATATAAATATAAACATCATCAAACAATTATCCTAATATGAAGATGTAAGATTTAACTAAAGAAACATTTGAGCTATATACAAAATTAAGTGGTAAATGATCCAGTCAACAAAGAGGTTAAATTAACTACTTTATCATTGATCTCTTTACAGTTCTATATCAAACAATGATAATCACAATATAGCAATCACACTACACTATTACTCAAACACAACACACATTATTTATGCCCAGTACATTTCGCGATTCACCAATGCAAATAATTTTCAGTCTGACAAAGGAAGCTATTGAAGCATTGAAGCACCAACAAAAGTTAATAACTTCTTTATCTCCCGCTGAACCGCTAAACCAAGCAGTTATATATTATGGCGACATACAAGGTCGACAATACTGAAATTACAGCTAGATAAATTTTATTCCATGCTACTCTTGTTACATGTGGTTTATGCATTGTTATAACTAGACAAACAACACTCCAGGGGTCACTACTGCCCATGTGTGAAAACACAAACCACAATCAAAAGGACAAATGCTCAACAACTTAAAATAACCACTAGAACTTTCTTGTACACGCCAACTCGCGTTGTTTAACATTCCACCGTACAAGACGATACGTCAAACACCCGCGATATGAAGTGGACGCCTTTCCACAAACGCCATGCGTGGGCAGGCGTTTATTAATGTACAAAGAATGTACGCCAGCCAACTATAAATACAGCATGGGATCGGTGAAAGGGAGCGAATAAACACGCACACTCTACCTACTGCAATAAGCGCACACAAGGCAAACATGCGTGTACATGGAATCGGCAAAAGGAACGATTATAAATTTAAAAATACAATGCCTTCCTTAAAGCGTAAGGATTACACACTGGTAAGTAATTGTTTTACCTGGACACGACTATAATGCTGATTGTATTTGCTCTGCAGCTTTTCGCCTGGCGGAATGTTCACGAAGCCTTCAGCAAATTGACGCCTGTAAAAAATTCCTTCCGAATATTAGAAACCAATAGCTTACTTACAGTGAATTTTTTATCCACCATCAAGGTTTCCCCGCCTTTTCGATGGACAAGTGTGATTGCAAATTGTGACAAAAGATACCTTGAGAGATGTTGTAAGAAGTACGTTATCTTAGTTGTAAGTTAATCGCGCGCAGAAGTCAAATGGAGTTTTTTATTTTAGTGCGACACGCCCCTTAAATTTACCGTGTAACAGATAAGCTAAGAAACCGCCTGCAATTATGACGTTCGCCGGCGGCGCATCACTGAATACAAATGATGGTAAGAACATATATATTAACTGCAGTACGTATAATAATGTAAGCTGGTGTTTTATTATACTGAAAGTAGGCGGGGCATGTCAATAATAATGTGTGGACAGCCACTCTGCTCCGTATAGCCATACAGATATTTGTATAATTGGATCAATTATCCAGAATTATTTGCATCAATCTAGCTGCTTTCTAGCTGACAATCGCATTAGCAATACACATGCACTTTAGTCTGATATTTAACTATTATATTTATGCTAAGGGGAGCAAAGCCGCCCATTGGAATTCTCATTTCAGGCATTCACCAGCTCATGTTGACACTTGAGAAGGTGTCTCCGATGATGAAGGACAGAGAGGAGGATCTTAAGTTTGTCAAGAAGGTCGTACAGAGCAACGACTTCCAATCGCTGATGCATATACATAGTGTGATCAAATATGGCAGTATTCACACCGACGAACCTGTTACCAAGAATTCTGTAGCAATGTCACACATTGTGAGCAAACAAGTGTTAGCTAAAATGTAACTAGAACAGTTTAAAATACTTTAAAGAGGACCAGCATTTGATATTTGGCAACACATCCCACGAACACCGTATGTACAATGGATAAATAAATATTAATAAGGATGACTACTGTTTAATGAAAACAAAATTAGCCAATGGGATTTCTAACAGACCCCAGCTAAATGCTTGCTGTGCCCTACAACTAAAAACCTAAGCGTGTATAGATATAAGTATGGGTCCTATATGAGTAGCCCTAGGTTGAGCCCTGCCAACTTGTTGATCATGGGCCCCCTAGTAAATGTGACTCAGAATTTAAGACATACCCTTAGTACTACTGCATTTGCGTACAAGTATGCATTGTTATTTACTTGGGGTTTATGTGGTTACCATGGATTCTGCCCTGGGGACTGCATTTTAAAGTGTGATGTAATCATTCGTAGCATAGGAGGCTGTTAGAACTACTAGTATGTATAGTGTTGTCATACAAAACTACATTCTCATCCTGTAACAATAAAACTGAAAGACACCACTTCCTTGGCCCGTGTGCATCTACGTAGATCTACTGTATAGTCTGAAATTTTCATGGAATGAAATTTTCACGAATTTTACTACTAAAATTACCTTCATGAAAATACAACCATGAATACTGTACTTACAATATACACTCCAGTACAAAGCCTACCTTAGTCGTGAATAAATAAATGCTAAGTTTGTTTTCACTGGATTTTCATCCCACAAAAATTTCGGACTATATGGTATGTGAATCACAGATAGACCGTAGCAGTGCAAAAATACAATAACATGTTAAAAAGTGCCAATAACACTTAAATCTAACTTCCAGGATATGCGTACTAATGTGTCCATGTAATCATAATTCAGTTGTCACTTCATTGACAATAGTACAAACTGTTTTGTGTGATGTTTTGCATCTGTAAAAACATTTTACGTAGGTGTGTTACCACTGTGAAAGTGTCAACAGTAGAGACGCCTCAGAATTGTTTGATCTTCTGTCATCACCACACATACATGTGAGTGTTCAACAAAAATACTTGACGTTGCTATGTTGTTGCTATGCTAGCAATTACTTGTTGCACACGATAAAGTCGCTAATAAGGAGTTTCCAGCTACAATGGTCACTACGGAGCAGGAGAATGTGAAGGACAGAAGACAGTTCCGACGTATTAAGATAGAAAAGATCACGGCAGAGCCCCTGGTGAGTATACATTGATTTTCTACATATGTGGCAGAACCAGGGGGGCACTGGGGGTGCTTGCCCCCACAAAATTATGAGTTGCTCATATGAATTTAGTTTTTCACAATTGAAATATGTCTTGCTAGCTTATTGTGTCCCCATAGCTTTGAGTAAGTTCTGCCTCCCTTGTCAGAATCTATGGCACACCAGTTTACATGCTATACTGTCTTCCATGCCTAAGGTTTTTAATAAAATACGTAAGGTAATTTATTTTTGAATTTAACAGCTTTTATTGCAACAAAGTAACACAGTGACACAAAATCAAATTTTGTGAATGTTTAATATTCACAAATAAAAGTAACCATGCACCCATGTTGTGTACTGTGTGTTAGCATACCACTGTATACAGGGGGCCACAATAAAATTGAACAAGGATGGATTTGTGGAGGTGAGCAGGATTTTGCACCGTAGTCTTGCCGACAGATCAAGTAGGGAGTAGTGACATACTATAGTGCTCATATATGAGGCATGTATGGTCTACTATAGGAACACTGCATGCTGGTGATATCATTCACACCATTAATGGCTGGAAAGCAAGAGGATCACATATTGATACAGTTGCTGGACATATGGTGTGTGTATGTGTACACACATATACACACATGCACACACACACGTATAAACATGCACACACACACGTATAAACATGCACACAAGACACATGCACACATGTGTGTACGCGTGTTGTATATGTACATACATACATACATACACACACACACACACACACACACACACACACACACACACACACACACACACACACACACACACACACACACACACACACACACACACACACACACACACACACACACACACACACACACACACACACATACATACATACATACATACATACACAGACATACATACATACATACATACATACATACATACATACATACATACATACATACATACATACATACATACACATACATACCATCCAATATTACCTCTTGACTTCAGTCATTTCACATGTGACTATAATGATTAATGTCACACCATCAGCTCATACACAACTTACAATGATTACTATCTCTACAGCAAAGATTAACTGGAACAATTGAAATGCTAATCGGTACCACTCAACCTGAAAAGGCCCCAGCAAGAAGAAATATGGTGAATAACTATTTATCATATAATAATCCTTACTGTCTTTGTATGGTTTAGATTACAACTCGGTTCAAGGCTCATTTTGATTATGACCCAAGCAAGGACCAGTACTTGCCGTGTCGCCAGGCAGGGCTTGCTTTCACCAACGGCACTATCCTTCATGTGCTCAACCAAGATGACCCCAATTGGTGGCAGGTAAGAACCCTAACAAATTCTGCTACTATACAAAATTTTGATAATTATCAGTACAAAATTTTGGTAAATGTCTGATTGTCGGTACAAATTTTGATAAATATCAGACCAACTTTTAATTTCTTTAACTATTTTGGCGAATGTCAGAATAAAACTTTTGTGCTAATATAGTATCCAGCACTTTTTAGTTCTTATTAATGCTCTCCATTACAGGCTATTGATGACAGCTACAATGGCATAAAGGACCTCAGGGCTGGACTGATACCCAGTGCAAGCTTCAGAGAAAAGTTAGTGTAATCATCATTTACCAGTTAGTATATTTTCACTGCGTAGGTTGGAGTATGACAAACTGCGTAAAGAGCTGCTGTTTAACAAGCAGAGGAAACCGTTTAGTATGTCCGCAATGTTGTGCTGTCATTGAACTTGATATCATGTGTAACATTATGTAATGAATATGAAATGAAGGATTAGATATCAGTCATAAAATACCTCATTGAAAGGGGGCTTGTTTCAAACTCTGTACACATGTGGTTGTACCAATCATACACACTTGCATATCAGCATTTACGTAAATCTATATTTATATTTTAACAAAAAATGTAATTGTTTTGATGGTCAAACACTAACAGAAACCTTGGCAGTTGAGATTATTAAGAGGACTGAATGGTACTATATCCAATCTTTTAGTAACAAATAAGAATGAGTCCCTCGTAAAATCTTTTCAATGCACACATTAGTAGTGTCAAAAGTAACAGCAGTATGTTTGTTTAAACAGTTATGTTGCAGGAGAACTAGGTGATGTGTTGTTGTAATGTATACACATAGCTCTTCGAAGGAAAAGAGTTGGTGCACACAAGCAGTTGAAGTACAACCCTCATGTTAACGAAGGTGAAGGAAAGTTAAGATTATTCCTTGTGTGCATGTACATTAATGGAACAGAGTACGGTTGTGGGGAGATTTTGACATATGAAGAGGTTATCAAGATAGCTCCACAGAAGAACCGACCAAGGCCAATCATTTTAGTCGGTAAACACAAGCTAGCTTATTAATGTGTAATACACCCAAGACCTTTGCTTACAGGACCAGAGAGTAAAGCGATGGATCTAAATGAACTTATCCAGCAAGTGACTAACGAAAATGATCAAAAATTTACAACTCCCTCCAGATGTTAGCTGCATTGATGTTTTTACAAACACATTTCCCTCACTTCCATTAGATTACACAACTCGGACTCCTGAAGTACTAGCTTGCAAGCATCTAATTGTATCCCGTGAGGAAATGGAACAATACATGAAGGACAATGAATTGGTAGAGTATGATAAGACGGGCAGTCACTATTCAGGAACATCCATACAGCAAATAAAAGTTGTAATGGAAGCAGGAAAAACCTGTTTATTATATCTTCAACCACAGGTTAGCACCAAACACATTATATATATGTACCATTGGTGTTTGACAGTTCTTGAAAGTTATCAAAAGCAATGGTGAGCTCAAACCATTTGTTATCTACTTTCGAACACCAGATATTGAATACATGAGGAACACGTGGAAACCTAAATCACAAATCACTGTAAGCAGTCGTCAGGAATAGGCACAAAATTTTATAACCTTTTTGCAGGAACAAGAAATGAGGAGACTAGTTCTACAGGGAAATGATATAGAACTAAAATACAGTCACCTTTTTGATGAACTTATCATATTTACCGATCACCATACAGCCTATCAAAAGCTTTTAACAACATCGCAAAGGCTAAAGGAAGAATTTCAGTGGGTACCAGCAAGTTGGGTTAGATGATAACACACACAAATCCATCACTTCAATTTATTATCCAACAAACTACTGTAAGATGTTATCATACTTGCATACATATGCTATGAATTATATTATAAAAAAGGATAAAATTATTTGTGTATGTGAATTAAGCAAAGAACATATATTCATGTCCCCTCCTATATGCTTTGTCTGTTATAAAACGGAAGCATGTGCTTGTTGCAAGTTAACTAAAAACTCGTTGTGATGTTATGGTATTTATCATATGACATATCACAGTGTCTCTCATCTTTTATTAAGAAACTCTTTGACGATCTTTCTAACACCCTCCACTCTAAAAACAACACAAAATGTTTAGATTCAATGTGTTCTATTTAATGCACACCACAGTGCCAGGAGATGCTAAAGTCTTGTGTACTAAATTTTATCCAAACAATTACTAACTCACTTCTTGTGTACTGCAAATGATCTTAGTTGTTTAACATTAGAATGTACAGAGAACTTTTTTACAATTCCACTCAATCTTCTTCCCTCTAAATGTTTATGACTCAGGCTGTCCACAGATGACTGACAGAGCTATGCAAACACAAAAACAAAAGGCACATGTTTTATATCACTTCTCACTTGTGTGCTAGGTGATCATAAACTAACTTGTTTCTCTAGAGCATCATACGCAGGAGTTATCCAAAACTCTGTTAGTGGTTTGTTAAAGTAATCCATTCCAATTTGTATCTTTTGCTGTTCGGCTTCTGCTTCGCTGGACTTGCTGTCCATTTTACTAATGTCATTAATATCAACACTACTAGCAAGTAAGTCATTTGAACTGGGTTTACTCTCAGTTTGAAACTGTTCCATTAAATCTTTACTACTTGAAGGAATTGAGTGAGTTCTATCAAAAGATGGTCTTGAGTGTTCTGAGAACAATTGGTAAGGAACAGCTCCTCCTAGTTGTTTGTGCAAGTGTGGTGTGCCTGGATTAGAATGTGGATGGATGGATGGTGTGTGTGGAGTGTTTTTTGATGGCAGAGGAGGAAGACTGAGTTCAGGCAAGAGCGGTCTGCACGGTGTATTAATCGGCGTCCCTCCTGGTGTATTCACAGGTGTCAACAGCTGTGTATATACATAAATAGTTTTAATATAGTTGTAGTGAATACACACTACTACCTGGCTGTGTTGCTGGTGTTGTTGGTTGTGTAGTAAAAATGCTTGTTGAAGAGGATGTAGTCCTTGAGCTACATATAACAAACAAAGTGATATGTGATGTGTATGTCTACTACATATGAGTGTGTATGTGTGCACAAGTGTGTGTATGTGTGTACAAGTGTGTGTATGTGTGTACAGGTGTGTGTGTATGTGTGTGCGTGCGCGTGTGTGTATTAGGGATGCAACAATATTACAATTATCGATATATTGCAATATTCATTGCTGCAATACAATACAATACGCCTGATACAAAGTATCGATTTTGCAATATATGGCATTGACCCATATTGTTGCATCCCTAATGCGTATGCACTAAACATACACAGGTTGTCCATGGACATGCCAGGATGCTGTTGTAGGTGGTCGCCTCTGCCCGGTGGTCCACCGCCAGGAGAAAACACAGTTGGTAACAGAGGAGACATGGCTGGTGGAAAAGACCCTTGTTCCCTTGCATGCATTGGAGGTAACTGCGTAGGAGGCCATGGTCGATATTGACCCACCATTCCTCCCTCAAATGGTGGACCATTACTCTGTGACATAAATGGCGGCTGGTACTGATGTTGAGGAGACATAAACCGAGTTGATTGGTTAGGTGGAAAGTTCTGATGTTCATACTGCTGCTGCTGCTGTTGTTGACAAGGGATCATTGGCTTAAGTGTCATAGGACACAGATGCTGTGGCAGTTGCTGCTGATATACCATCGGTGAGCTGCAAGGAACATTCACGTCTTGCTGAATAGGGGAAGGGCACGACTCGCTTCCTAAAAAATATTAACAAGAACTCTAACAGCCTTCTCTTTACAATTGTGTGTGTGTGCACGCATGTAAAACATAGCCTTATTCTATTATTTTAGTGGCAGATAGTTTATGGGTGCACCTGTGGAAATCTTCTGGGGTGTTCTTGAGGGTTTAGATGATTCTCTGTTGCTCGAGTTGTGTTCAGATGGCCTCTTGTCATAAGAGGATGACACACGATATGCATTAGTACCACTACTCCTGTGTTCCGAATTACCATGCCGATGGTCACGATGATGGTACTTGTTGGGTGTACTACTCTGGTGACCGTGCTTGCGGTCGGAATGGTAATCCAAGGACTTGGAATGGAAATCTGTAGACTTGGAATGAGAATCCACAGATTTAAAATGGGAATGAGGTTTTATTTCTCCTTTATAATGAGAGTCAGATTTCAACCTGCAATTGTTGATAGTGTTCAAATGGTCACACACAAACAGAACATTGTACTTCTTAACATATCCTTTAGGTTTTTCCCATTGTGACTCATCAGTCTTCCGATTATAGTAATAAACTCTACCTGATGAACTGATGTGTTCCGTCCATACATCATCCTCTTCCTATAAATTTTACAATGACAATGCATTGGCTCAAGGAAATAAGCAACTGAGTATTCAAAATGCTATTTTTGCACAGCTTGTGGCCACTACAAAGCCACAAATAAGATGACAAATGAGAAAATACTGAGGCTAAAAATTAATGGACCTGGAGATCTATTAATCCCCACACAGCCAGTAACAGTGTTTCACTTTAATATAACACACACTATAAAACAGTGTAAAAACGGAACATTTCTACTGGTTTCTTAAACAAAGCCTTCTTGGTTTTGTAGTCTAGGGTATCAAAATTATGGACAAACATCCAAGGAAATTCTACTGGGTATATCCACTAGAGAATACGACCAAGACTTTCATGCAGCCATGCTAGAATTTCATTATATAGTTGTATACACTACAAACAAAACTATTTCCACGTACAGCACTAATATGCCTTCGTTTCTTCGAGTTACTATGGTGACGAGGCAGACTATGGTCTATAAAAGGATCACGCAAGTTATTTTCCACTTCCAAAAGCTGCGTCACAGCTTAGCTTACGTTTTGAAGTCGAATTAGACTTGTGTAAGTGGGAACTAGGGGATACCAAATCTTTAGAAGGTGTACTCTAAAACCAAAAGAACAATATTATGACATTCCTTTATGGCTGTATGATACCTTCGCTGATATTACTGGAGAATTATTTAACTTGCTGTACTTTGTAGACCTGTGGATGGCATTCATATAACTTTATTTCACCAATGGAAACAAAAATATTAGCATATAACACAATTTGTGTGCCTACACACGAGATCTCTACCTTTCTGACTGCTTCTTGTCAAGCGTGCTCATTCCTTCACACTGGCTCAATGCGAATGCCGCCAAAAGTAGCATAGTAGCATCCCCGACTTAGCAGCATAACTAAATAACGCGCACCATTAGATAATAAACAGACCAAAGAACGACCAAATAAATTGACAGTGTTTATTGTAACATGCAAAACACGAGCTTGCGTTGTGATATTTTCACAAGTTGCCTCCCCACATCTCTCAAACGTAAACAACATTTACTAAAAACACTGACATCCCCAAATACGACAATAAAAGACTACAATGCACTTTTATAATACACATGTATCGTTTTTAATGCCAATAATTACCAGAGACTCACATCTTCTCTCATTCCCTTACTGCAACTTACGGTATCACGTGAGCCGCACACTCCAATTACAGTCCCAATGAGAGGCGGCACTGTCAGGCCAACCTTCAGATGACATCGACAAGCAGCCAGGTAACTTGTAATTACATAAGGTGATATTGTGGAGGAAGCCATTAAATTAAATAATTCAATGAAGTAACGCAAGTTTTTCAATGTTTGCCGCGACATGTAAAAGGCTCATTTTTGACAAGGCGAGGCGAAAGGCGTAGGTATGCTTTAATGTTTGACTAAGATATATATAATATATAAGTTTACAGTGCAGCGAAGTACTTGAAACGGTTCCTGTGATGTGCGTACATGTTTACTGCATACAGTCAAACCATAGATACTATATCCTTACTCTGCCTTAATGCAGTAATTGAATGCTTTATTAGTAAATATGTGAGTGTTACTTGTATTAACAATTGTCTGGTTTGATGCAAGAGAATGCTAGCCACCAGGAGCTGCATGTCGTCAATTGGTTTTTCAACATGCAATACATTTTAATTGCTCTTATGTAGGTAAATGCAAGTTGAAAAGAAATTGCTGTTGGCGATTGTAGTGTTGTTATGGTTTCCGTTTTACGTTGTTATTCAGCAATGGCAAGTTTCTGTAAGTGTGTGTGTGTGTGTATGTGTAGTGTGTGTGTGTGTGTGTGTGTGTGTGTGTGTGTGTGTGTGTGTGTGTGTAGTGTGTAGTGTGTAGTGTGTAGTGTGTGTGTGTGTGTGTGTGTGTGTGTGTGTGTGTGTGTGTGTGTGTGTGTGTGTGTGTGTGTGTATTCTAGTGTATATGCATGTGTCATACATAATAGTTGTCATTGCATCGTACATTTGTACATATGCATGTATAATAATTACGTGTGTACATGTAATATACGTAGTAGAGGCAAACTGTTTTATTTCTTTAGTAATGGCATTTTAATGGGAATTTCACTGTGAAATATTCCTTTGGTTTGCATCTGCAAGCTGAGGGGGTGGTTTATATACAACTGTATGAATGTGCACTGGCTGAAAATGTTACTTCATCTTTTTGTTCAGATATTATAGGCTGTACATAGCCCATAATATCTATACAGTTATTTTTGCAATTTCTAGGCTAAAGGTAATGTATCAGTTGTATACATTTGACTAATTTTGTCTTGTTCCATGTTAATATTTACTGATAAAGTGTATATTATATATTCATGCTGACAAGCATATAATATTGGGAATGAGTTGTCTGCATGGTCGTCTTCATTTCTTACTAACAGCTATTCTGATACCAGCATTGTTTCATATTATTTATCACCTAATATGCTCGCTAATAGAGTTTTTAATTTTATTTACTCAATAAACTGCATGGCTGCTGTTAATATGTGTGTGTGTGTGTGCGTGTCTTGTCCTCTATAGGATGCATCCAAACAGGTTCTCACTCCAGTGGCCGTGTCATCCAACTGCAGTAAAAGACAACAGGGCAACAATAGAATACCAAACATTCCATATATTCACATGAAGAACAAAGACATATCTAAAAACGTGAGTTTCCTTTGACGATGTGCTTATACACATAAAATTAAGCATGTGTGTAATATCAGGAGTCCAAATATAAATGTGTACTGTATTTTTCTGAGATCTTGCACCTCACAAAGCGTCATGTGCTAATGCACATGCATGCACTATAAAGCACCACAGCAAGCACCACAAAAATGATTTAAATTGCTTGCGCATTAGTACATGATGTTTCGTAAGGTGCAAGATCTCGGAAAAATACAGTACTCTAAAAAGCTCTAATAAAAGACACTTACAAATTTAATAAAACACCTCCGACTTTATTAAAAGGTTGCTCTTTAATAAAAGATACCTCAGACTCTAATAAAGGGACACCTCAAGAATATACATATGTTTTTTGAAAAGTTTTGCAGTTTTCAAACTTTTTGTTCAACAGGATATACTGATGGTGTATGGGGCAAACATGGAAACAATGAAGACAGTTTGTTCGGTGCTCCCCGAGTGTGCAGCCTTCAACTCTAAGGGCTGGATAAAATTATCGACTGGACCAAAAATCTCTGTGTCAGATGTAGACATCTACATCAAAGACACCTCAGCCACCATAAATGATGAAGTAAGCTTATCATTCTAAGTGGAGCTGAAAAAAATACTTGATTTGTTGGATATTCGCTCGGTTACATTTGTATTCAAATACCAAGAGAGTATTCGGATGTACAGTGGACGACTTTGTCCACATTGATATTTTGTAATTAATTACAAATTTAAAAGTATTTCAGTAATTAAAGAATTATATTTTATGTATTTCATAGTATAATGGCTGATTCAAGCTATTCGGATATTCGCTTACTTTACCATTCGAACCCTAAATTTTATATTCATTTCAGCCCTAATTCTAAATCATTAAAGAGCGAGCTGGTTAGATGTTTATGTCTAACTATGCACCATCTAATTCTGCAGTAAATAAATGTTGTAAAGGGTTGGGGAAAGAACAGTAACACGTTGTTTTGTACTATGTAAAAACGTCCGCAGTAGATACACTGTATCAAATAAATGATGTGTCACTATACTGTATATCACACGTACGTCTATGACTATATCATATTGAAATATTAATATTGTGACATATACCCTTAGTAGCTCAAACATATGTACATAAGGTAAAATGATAAGTTATCATTATGACTTTGTGTAAACAATCTTGTGAATATGCTGTACTCATGTGTAGGGGGATGAACCTGTTGCTGTCAATGTTAAGGACACTGGTGCTGGAATGTATACCAATCACATGGAGAGTTATGAACAGATGGAGCAAAACTTGAAGATGTATGTAATCTGTGTTGTGTGTGTGTGTGTTTTGTGTGTGTGTGTGTGTGTTGTGTGTATGTCTGTGTGTGTGTGTGTGTGTGTGTGTGTGTGTGTGTGTCTGTCTGTCTGTGTCTGTGTCTGTGTGTGATGGCGTAGTACAGTATATTGTGTCTTTAGCTTATTTTCATGATTTTCTTGTCTCAGTTACATCTATCCAGTCACTGTTGGTACTGACATGCTATCAGTAGAGGACTACAAGTATGGTGTGGAGCAGTTATTCATTGACCTCCTTGAGGCCAGTCACTTCTCAGTATCATCTGAAGTCAGCTTTTTATAGAACACAATATCTCCTTATAAGGTATAATATTTCTCTGTAGGAAGCAGATGATGCTCATTTCTACTTCATTCCTACGAGGTGTACGGCTTACAGGAAGTCACAGCCACAAAACATGCGGGAGGCTGGAGAAAATGTTGCCATGGAGACCACCAGGGACATGGTAAATCGTCTCATACAATCGTACCCTTACTGGAACCGCAGCATGGGTGCCGATCACTTTTACATCTGTGCTCACGACATGGGGACCAATGTGGCGAAGCTGTCGCACCCTGGTCTCTTAACCAATGCCATTGCACTGGTCAACACTGCGGATTATTCAAAGCCGACCTTTATTGCTCACAAGGATATTTCACTTCCTGTACACCCAGGAAGGGGCGTGGTTGATTGGTCCACGCTAGGGATGGGTGGGGCTGGCATTGATCCTAAAGATCGCACCGACCTGATGTTCTTTGCTGGTAACCCATCAAGGTTAGTTAGCATTAACTTAAATGTAACCGAGGCGAAAACAGCACATCCAACTACACACATTTAATGACTAGTAGTTTCCCTATGAATTTACTAACAATACAAAACTTACATCATTTACAGTCCTATGCTTAGTCTCTGCTGTGTCAATTTATGTACCTGTAGCTTACCCACAGGCTGAGTGAGTTGTGTGTCTTCAATGTCATAAAATTGGATATGTAGATAAAACCTGTTTTGCAGGTTTGGTCACCAATAATGAATGATAATGTAACATACATACAGTGCTCCACTAGCCTCATATTGTATAGCGGGAAAACTTGGCATGGAATTTAATTCGCCGGTTCAGCAGTTTTGACCAAACTGCTAATCACTCATGTTTGTACATGAAACATAAATATGTCAGATGCCCAAATTTGCCAATCTGTCTACAGCATTTTCCCGCTATACGGTAGGCCTAGGCCTGCAGCAATATAAAAACCTCCTTATAAGGCAAACTTATTCCAACGGAGCTAGTAAACATATTGTATAGCCTAACAAATTTGAGGGCAAAAATTTTGTGGATTTTCTATGTGACCACGAAACCTTGTCAATATAGTCCATGAAAAGGTTTATTCAAGAAGTTGCTAAATTCACCAATCCATGAAAATTTTCACCCTTGAAATTTTTAGGCTATATGGTAAGTATAAAGATTTAACACAAATAGCCAATATATTGGTATGCATGCATGCAGTGATTACAGTTGAGTATATGTGTATTGAGTTAAAGATGGTTTTTGCGTTAGGGGCTCAGTGAGACCAGTTCTGTTTGACCAGTTCCAGTTTGTGCATGGAAGTCGCTTGGTCAGGGGCTACATCTCAGATGAGCAATACTTACAGTTAGTGACTGAACTGTATAACTGTATATCGTGTAGTCCAACTTTTGTGGAACTAAATTTCCATGAAACTCTTCCAAATAGGATTTAGTTGCAAAACATTTAAGACTTCTTAGCCTTAAAATCTCATTTGATGCTACCCTTACAGTGTGTAGCAGTAATGAAAGGAGATTTTGTATAATGCATGCAGCGTATGTGTATATGTGTGTGGTGTGTGTATGGGTGTGGTGTGTGTAGGGCTTACTGTGTACTAGAATTGTATGATTTATGTACATACATGTTATCACATTGTAGTGCTCTGAGGACTACTAAATTTTGTTTGTGCCCCAGTGGACTGGAGGTAAAGAGTAGTCGTTCTTCTTTGAATACATGTTAAAAACTCTAATAGTACAATCAGACTTACACTGTAGTGTATGTCATGTTAATGTATATTTGTAACCAGGCCATGCAGCCATGTTTTTACACCTTTTGCCCACACTCGTCAGTAGTAGTAGTACACACATTTTAAAATTGGCCAGTATTTATAATTTCCAACCAGTGCAATTCTTATATAAAAATACAATCTATCGATCTACATAGCGACACAATGTGTGTTAACCTTAGTCCATATTAGGCCACCACTCAAAGACTCCTGGGAAAAACCCTACCTGGCTGATATTATAGCAGTTTTCTTGAAGATTTCATCATTTCAATTAAGGGATCCATATGTGGTGAAAATCTAGTGATTACATTAAGGGGAGGTTGTTACATTTGGAATGCTCATACCCCACATGACATAATAATTATGTGACTGGCTCTGCGATAACCCTCCATGCTCACGTGTTTTACACAGTTTCACACAAATAGCTGTACAATCCTGATAGTTGCACCGATCTTCAGCTGGATCATTTGGCGACTAATATGCAAATTTCTATGGCCAGTTAGAGAGTCATGAGGTTTCAAATTTCTAAAAATGGGTGACACGAACATGGTGGGAGGGTTATGCTGGGCCAGTCGCATACCATAATCATTTTCTCAGGCCTGCACAGAGTGTGAAATAACAGCCTGACAAAGGACATTTTCCGGACAGAAACACTGTTTGTCAGAGCATATTTACATTTGTACGGACAAAATGTCTGGATAAAACTTAGCAAACTAAAAGCAAAGACTACTGGAAGACTATTGGTTTAATCCATGATTTCAATACAATGTTCAGTATGTCTGTGAAAACTTTATCATGTCCTGACAGTGTGTCAGCCCATGTTTCAAAAGTTATTTCGCACACTGCTGCATGATCTTGTTTTTATCTTTCTCTAAATCTTTGTTTTCAGGTATGGAGTCCACGATTAATGGATGCCATTTGGTTTGGCTGTGTACCAGTGATCATTAGCGATCGCTATGTCTTACCCCTGAAAAGCCTTTTGAACTGGGATGAGGTTGCCTATCGGATCCCTGAAAGTCAAGTTAGTAATAATCAACAGTGTTCAGTGTGGTATGCAGTCACACCTTATATGGATATTGACTGTGTCTATAAATAGTATACAATCTTTTTCTGCCTATATTAGGTCACAGAACTGGTTACTATATTGGAGAGTGTATCAGAAAAGGAGCTGAGACAAAAGCAACAAAATATTATAAAAGTAGGCATTTATTAGAGTTCATCTAATATATAGGCACCAGCTTTAATTTAAGAATGTGTACAACAGACCTGGAATCTGATGCAGTAGGTAGAAAACAACCTTTGCAATTCTAACAGACCTAGATTCCTAGCATCCATTATCCATACTGTTGATACCAAACTTTAACAGAATTTATGTTTTTAAATTTAGTTTTACCAACACTTAACATGGAATAATCCGCCAAGACCGTATGATGCTTTTCACTCCATTCTGTTTCAACTGTGGCAACGACGGGACGTATCAAGAACTCCCAAACGTATATGATAACATTACAGGTAGCATCTCAGTACTCAGTGAAATCACTTTACCTACATATAATACGTATGTGTATCATAATAAGGAGCTTACTTAGATATTTATGTTTATTAAACCACTCAGTTATAAACTCAATTTTTTAAAATTTTTAATGCAAAAATATACGTACATATGTATATGTGTATATTGTATATATGTAAAATCTCAAGTATCTGCGTTGTCTTCCGTATTACAATTTTTAGTGTTTGACATTAGTTTTGTTTGATCTTTTTTGTTGTTTACTGATGGTTCTTTTGATTTGTCAACAATCTGATCAGCGTCCGCTGTCGCTTCACAAGCAGGGGACATGCTTGTATCATCCAGCATGCTGGGCTCCTCACCGCTTGTTGTGTTTTCGGCGTAACTGTTTCTGGACTTTGGTAGGCTTTCGGTGGTATCTGTGGCACTACCGCTAGTCTGGCTTACAGCATTACCCTGCTCTGAGTTGGTCTGTTTTCTTGGTAGCTTGGTTGTCTTTGTTCTGCTGTGGACCTGTGCCGGGCTTCCAACCTTGCTTTGTGAATCTGTCATTTCTGCAGGAGGCGATTTTGACCCATCATTTTCTGATGTCGACTTTGACTTGCTTTTGTCCTTTTTGTGCGATGGTTTTTTGTGTTTGGAGCTGGAAACTTTTGTGTCAGGTTGTTGTTGTTGTGTCGATGCTGTTTCCACTGCTGAATTGCTGCTGTCGCTGGCTTGCTCCATTCTCTCTGCTCTTCTCTCAAGCCGCTTGCGCTCTCGGTATCTGTGCCGCTTCTGCCGTTTCTTCTCCCGTTGTGCACTGGTCAGTAATGGTTTACCCTTACCATTACCTAATTCTGAAATGATATACATTATAAAAATGAATATATACATATGAAACGTTAAGCACCTTCCATTCCATCAGGTGGATAGAGTTTCTGTGCAAGATACATGACTATAACACTGTATGGTTTGACTATGTTACTGGTGACTCACCACTCCTTGTTTCAAAAGTGATTCTCGCACTCGATTCTGGATCACCAATAATTCTTCTGCACTCAATTTGCTGTAGACCTTTTCAAGAATTGGTCCTATGTCTTCCTTCATCTTGTCAGATTCATCTGAACTGCTCTTCCTTGGCTCTGCAGGCTCTAACTTCGGGCTAGCCTGTTGTGTCTTAACTGGCACAGGGGTGATAACTGGCTGTGGTTGAAAGAACATCATTTGATCCAATGAAATCACCTGTAAATCTTTCATTGGGTTCATAATGGCGGCATATGGTCCATAGGAGCTCAAGTCAAGAGGCAGAAATTGTTTGTTCACCCACCCAGTCTCGCTGTATCCTGTCTCCACTGGCATTACCTCCATCACACTGTAAGGAATCTCCTGTAGCATGACATCATCGGTCTTCAGTTTTGAATTAGCCATTATCAATGAGGTATAAGTAGGCAAAATACTCTCAACTAAAATTTAAAAACAGTGGACTATGTTTTGTATCTAAAATTTTAGTCCTTCATTGTGTAATGCTTACCGTGTCCAAAGTTTTTGGCATAGTTTAGTCCATCTCTTCGATTTGCAGCAAACCTGCACTTGTTGGCGATGTCCTTGTCTAGCTTACGATCAGCAATATACTGCTGTATCTCCTGCTGAAGTTCCCGGTTGCTGTCAGGTGTGAAGACGTTCATTCTTGTGACCTTCTTCTTGAGTACCGTCCCAAGGTCCCATCGTTCAGCCAGCAAAGCACCTGTTTGTGTACTGTCACATAATGCACTAATGCTAACAGGCATACTTGCAGTATTTCTTAATGTTTCCAGTTCGAGTAGTAAGTAATGTTCTCGATTTTGCAAACTGGAATGCAAACATGTGCAACATCAGGGGAATACTGTATTTATGGTTCCAGAAAACTTAAAATTACAGTATGATTTTACTAATTACCATTCAAATAATGACGTACAAAACTTCAAAATTTGTTACCCATACAAACAGTAATAATTGTCATCGTTTTGTATCAAACTACATAATCACATAACCATGGATACTCACGCTATCTGCATTTCTCCAAACAGATCAGAAATTTCACTAGCAGCGTAGTCACAATTCTAACATGAAACACATGATGTTTAACAAGTGCTCATAGTCCATCATGGATGGTGTATACATAACAGTGTTTGAGGTTTGAAAAATAACCAACACGATTATCATGATTAGCACGTACCACCAATGTTCTGCACTATCAAAAACATTGGTGATATTTCTAAAAAAAGTTAATCTAGTGAGTAAAATTTTGGAGCAGGTGTTCAGTACAAGTTTTAATTTCTGTTTCTCTTGCTATTGTACTCTATGACACGTGGTACCAGAGAATATGTACATACATGATATTCTTACCATGTTTAGTTCATCATTCAACCTATCCAGGGAGTTCAAACAACGCTGGATTTCTCTTATATACTTTGGCCATGGATTATTGGCTACAGTGGCTGCACATGTTAACACAAGTAGGGTGGTAATTCTTAGTTCACTAGGTTGATTGCCTACCTATTGGGTGATTTGACCTTGGCTCTAACAACCTTCCCATTGCAAGCACACTTTTTTTGACGTCACTTGATGGTGGCTCAGGTGTGACTTCAACAGGAGATGTTATTTTTTCAAATGTTTGCTTTTCTGAAGCTGGTAGGGATGAGGTGTCTTTCTGTGGAGTACTATTTGTATTGCCATTCTGTTTACTTGAAACCTGTTCTGGTGTGTCTGCTACTGCTGTTGTTGTTGTTGTTACTGCTGCTGCTGTTGCTACTGGTGCAGTGATATTCTTAGGCTTTTCAACAGAGGAAGGAGGTTTACTAATAACAACTTTAGTCTCTTTTGGTTTAAGATTTTCTGGTGGAGGTTTACTGCTACCCGCCGCTTCTTTTACTTTATTAAGATTCTCAGTTTTTTGCATCGGCACAGACACAGTTGAACTTTCGTTGTTGTTTGTGTTGTTGTTCGATTTGTTGTGTTGTAACTGATTGTGCTTTTGTGTCAACTCAACATCGATACCCGTAACAGATCCACTAGTTGAGGCTTCATGCTTGGAAGAATTGCTGGTCTTTGATTTCGAAGATCTCTTGTTTCTCTATACACAATCAACATAAAGAACTAGACACCTTATAAATAAGTATATACTTGCCTTTTTGCCAAGAAAATCTTTGTCAGCTAATGACACATGGAGATTAATAATGAGGTTTAATTTACAATTATGCAGTTATATATACCTGATACTATTGTGGCTCCTTCTTTGCTGTTGCATTCTGAACTGCTTTGTTCCATTGTCTGCAGAAAAATAACATGGTTAGAATGCCACAGATGTAACCATGACAATGCTTACTATAAAAGTGTTTGCATTAATTTGTTAAACCATTAATGGAACCAATTCCCATATTATTACATTGTGGCGGGATAGGGAATGCCATGCCATTATGATTTTGCTTGTGGTTTATGAAATCAGTTATCAGTTTAAATAGTAAATGCACTGAACCTTTGAACAGTAATTATTTATGAAAATGATGTCTGCATAGTTGGGTTTCATGCACTTACAGAAAAAGACCCAACAACAGTGGTAAAGTATAATGATGACTCTCATAATATTTATCCTGAATTCTTACACCTGATGTGGTGTTTCTACGTATGCACATAACTCGTAGCTACCAGTATTGTGATACCACAATTGCATAAATTTTTGGTATCATAGGAATCAATTGCATGTATTAATTTATAAGAAGATTGGAGAATTAAGCCACGTATGTATGTATCATTAACTTGTACTGGTCTTGTATAGCACTGCATGCACTATACATGGTTTACAAAATGAGTTATATGACTTCATTCCTCTTAAAAACTCTGTCAATATTTTAATGGATCATTATGTGTGTTATGAAACTGATGACTAATAAAGGCTACATCGACTTGTGCTATACAAAGAGGATATATATCTCACTGTAGGGTTGCAATTGTAGCTTAACTTCCAGTCGTGTACTAACAGTGGGTGAACATTTTGTCTAACACCATGGATCATGTTCCATAACACAGGTTACCTCCTCACACTGTAATTGCCAGGTTCATGATAAGCACATGATCATAGCAAGTATGGAATGTACTATGGTATAATTTCTGCTAAAAATACCTCTTCATAAATACCTTATATGTACTTAGGTGTTAAAATATGTGAATGACATGATAGCAGTGGAGAACAATTTTTGTAGCGCATGCAGGTCACTTGAAAAGCTTTCTTGTAGCAATTAAAGCTTTCTTGTAGCAATTACAGCTTTCTTGTAACAATCACAATGCAACAATGCAGTGCTGGGATACAAGCCTACCTAATGCAGACCATTATTGTGTGCACTACACTAACAATGATCATGACACAATAACAACATCTGCTTAATGGCACATGATGTCATATTCACAAGGAAATCACCATATAAAGCTAATCATCAGTGCATGACAGGCACGCACATACACACAACTTTATATAATAATGTTAATATCATCAATTACTACAATTATTATGTAGACCAACTGTGAATATTACATAAGCCTTAATACATATACTGTGGAACTGCAGTCACTGTGTGCCTCATTTCACAGGAAAGTGATACATGGCTTAATGGTTCAGTGCTTATTCCCACTAATATTCCTTTACTAGCAGATCATGCAACCACATAATTATATATGCATGTATATACGTCCAAACTCTATAACTAGTATGTGTGTAGCTACCATGCATGCATGCATGCATGCATGGTACTATGTAGTTTGATAATAGAGTAATCGATATACCATATAGCACAAGTTTTTAAAGGAAATATTGACAGATTTGCATGGTGCTAAGCTAACTAGTAATCCGTCAATAGTTTCCAGTAGTATCGCTAATACAGGTGGCCTAAGATGCTGTCCGTCAATATTTTCTTCAAATTTCTAAATGAAGTGCGCATCCATCAATATTCCCGTCAGTGTTGTGCACCTATACACGCTGACAACTGCATGCATTATATATAAAGTTAACAATCCGGTCACATGTTGATATGTAATGAGTGATAACAAAAGTGTCATGTAATGCATTGCATCATTGGTATAGAATGCATGGCGTGGCCACTTTGGTCAGCCAGACATATGAATTCAGTTAATTTGTAATGCTATATAATAACTGGAGAAAAACAAGATGCTTGATTCGGAGACACTCACAAAGACCAGCTGTAGGGCAGTATAACAATGAGGCAGCCCATAGCATACTAACCATTATAGGCACACAACATAGGCTATACTCGTGCATATATTCTCTGTAAACTAAGGCTATACAGTTTACTATTATACTGCAATGATGATATAAAGAAAAGCAGATGTGCATAAAATGCCATTCAGTTTAGCTATAGCATTGCTATATAAGTCAGTATGCCGGGGTAACCTGCATGCATGCATAGCCATATCTTAGCCTATATACACACCCAGATTTGTTCTCTATAAAATAGTTTATAGTTTGCTAGTTTATAGTAATTACACAATTTAATATTCAATGACAGTTATAAATATAGGCAATAATTCATTATGCTTTGCAACATGCATCATGCGCGTACAGAGATGCAAGCCATGTATGGAATGGCAGATGTCATGTATTCAGCCACTTTCACCTGCATACCGACTGACATGTCAATTGCGCTAATTTACTGACAAGACTTATTTTGCCGCGCGGGGCTCATTACCGGCACGACATCCTGGCGGCGTATAGCTATAGTTGCGCGGCCGGCATCACTAGCGACAAAACAGCTTTATAGCACGCCTATCATCGTGCAATTAGCTAATTTTTCTAACACAGTTGCAAAACACTTACTACGGTAATATAGCACATGGATATCTAATGCTAATACTCCCCCCCGGGCAATATATATTGGCGATGCTAGCTAGCTATCATGACTGCAAGACAAATTCACTTTTAACAAAGTTTCATACCTTGTAGTTAAGTTAGAATATTGCAGTTGTAGTTACAGCGTCACGCCTACGGTAAACCAGTTAGCTACAAGCTGACTTGCTAAATCTACACTGGTTATTGTCTTGGTGACTTGCATACACAATAAGTTTAAAACACGGAGCCCGTAAATTAGCGTGCACGATAATATCGAAATAGCCAAACTGAATTATTGTCTTTCTTTGTCATTGCTAAAGGGATGGAGCCTCTGTACCAGAAAACTGTGAGGTGAGCAATAATGGGGATAAAATTAAATATATTTAGTTATCTAAATAATGCCCACCCATTGACATCCGCTGTATTACAGTATATTTTTTAAGCTTGGCTTTTATACAGAATGATTATAATTTCATAACAACATGAAAACATTACTGTACTTAGAAGGATAATAAAATTTTGTTTGGGCCTAATGTTTTTTACCCATAGCTACTGCTAGGTAGTAGAGGGTTGGCACTTGTACACTAGGTACAGGCATAATGTGCTATGTGTACTTATAGATTATTGCAAGAAACACAAAGGCTTGCTCATGAGATGTCCATGTCTCCTCTCTCCGGAGGATATACTGGTAAGAACATACTCACTTCTGTTATTTTTTAATTCTATTATTGTGCTTGATTTATTTCAAAAACAAAATTGCACATTCACACAAGTTTTTGATGTACTATAGTATATGTCCAATAACTGTGACAGGGTTTTTTTATAAAGATTAGGTGAATTTCCTTCTGTTGGTACTTGGCATACAAACACATGACATTTTTGCCACCCAGAAGTAGCGACTAGTGGTGTCTGCTGCTCTATTATCCTAATAAGTGACTGCATAGTATCTCCTTGTGGTATCTATAATGATGTAACTTTGGTGGGGAATTTATGAATGACCATAAATTTGCCGAAGTTTACCAAATTCGCCAAAAGTTTGTGCTCAAAATTTTAGTGGATGAAAAAACTGACCATCCAGTTTGGCAAGAAAATTGTGCAGTCTTTTGTGTATAAGGCTTGAGTATAAACTATCCAAAATATAAAAAGCCTTGTTGAAAAAGAATGTGGTCGTGAATTCACCATCTAAAAGATTAAACATAGCTAGCAAAAGTTTTCATCTCGCAAGGCGTTGCCCTCTTTGAGCAATGCATTTGCTTGCAGTTCAAGTGATTGCATTATTGCAAGCGATAGCTAATGCCTTACAACATTAAAATTCTGGCAACGGTTTCTTTCACTGGATAAAATTTTGCATGACTAGCTGCCCCATTTGTGCAACTTGTTAACACAGTTACATTCGCTTAACACATGATAACATTATGATAAAATTTTATCATAGTAAAATCTTTGCTCAGAGTAGTGAAAAAATTCACCGAAGTTTCTTTTGCCAAATATGTTTTTGTAGTGAATTCGCCATAGCCTTTGTACAGTAACTTCTCTTGCCCACACTGGATCGCGAGACTAGAGTTTGTGTAATGCTATAATACAATGCTATGCATTGTGTTGTGTTGTTCATCTTATGCAAATTATAAAACCTTTAGGATGAAGCTTCAAATATTGCTTTTGTTAACAGTGATGTGTGTGTATGTGTGTGTTTACATGTGTATATTTGTGTGTGTGTGTGTGTATGTGTGTGTGAGTGTGTATAGCGACGTTGAATTAATACATGAAAAGTTATGGCTGGACAACAATTAATTGTTTATAAGGTTCAAATTCTCCCTCCCCACAATATACGAGTGATGGTAGCCAATACTGTTAGTAGCTGCCATGTCACCTATAATCATATTATTATCATATGTCGTATTCTCAATATATGACTTATATGGTACTTGATTCATCTTAATAAAGACGATGTTACAAAATACAAATATTGTTAGTTGGAGTAGTCATCACAATACATTGAAGTGAGTGAACAACAAAGGTTTTTACTTTTTATCTACTGATAACTGAGTGTATTCTGAATAGTACCATAATGAATACATACATACAGTACGTATATATCTACAAAAAAGCATAAAAACAGTGTTACACTCCTTGTACATACTAGTAAGTCTTCCCTGCTTCATGTTCAAAAGGTGCTCACCAAATCCCATACCATACTGCAGGGAAAATATTAGAATCCCCCAGATAGAATGGCCATTTGTATTTTGTGATGTCATTTGTGATAAGGGTAACTTCATGATGCGACATTTTAGTAAACAGAAAGTAATTTAGTGTTTACTTTACTATGTATGTATCAAACTGACTAAAAGTTGTCGTCACAGCTGATCCATTGATCTATACTATTGTAAGGGTATTTATGTACGTACGTACGTACGTAGAAAGTGTGTGTATTGATACTCGCTATGACATTTTGTGATGGTTCCTTCCTGCAATGCATTACAATCCAATGCAGTAACTATAGTTACCAAGTGAGATAGGAGAAAACTAATGATGGCAATCTACGTATGTACGTACGTATATTATCACTACTGTTTCACGTAAGCTCAAGTCAATTTTCCATTGCAGATGATCTCTGCCATGATAGAATAAAGAATTCTTATCTTCAAGAACTATAAGTTAAACCATTTAGTGCTCTTGCCCTAATAAACATGAGTTTCCAGGGGAGGCATAGTATCTGTATAGCGCAACATTTTGACGGAGGAGGATTTGAAGATAAGCTAGTATCAAATTTTTCCCTTTCAATAATTTCCAGTAATATACAACTAATACAGGCGGCCTAGGCTAAGATGCTGCCTGTCAATATTTCCCCCATAAAATTTGTCGATGAAGTCCATCCATCAATATTTTCCCTCATCAAAAATTGCACTATAAAGATTTAGCAACTTCATTAACAAAATGTTTGGGTTAATAGTTCCCCGTTATACAAAATATCCATCCCATAGTTGTTTTATTCTCACGAGTATTTTACGACAGCTTTGAATCATTTCATATGCTTGTTTATCCTAGCACTAGAGTTCAGAGTGAATGAAAACCTTCAACAACTGCAGCAAGACTGCTTCCGGTTGGAGAACATGGCCCGGAAAGAAGTACCGACAAGACGACAAAATGCCAAGTTGTAAGGAATTAGCTGTTAGAGCACTTTTAAGATTTCTTGTATGTGATTTTACTGACGTTCCGATACACCAATATTACCGTTTTGTTATTGTAGTTTAGTTGAACAGTTGAGTGCTGACATCAAGGTGGTACAAAATGCCTACAGGTCTCACCAACAGCGAAAGTCCCAAGTGGTGAGTTTTTTCCAATGTTAATGAATTATATTGTAGTAGGCAGTAGCAAAGGAAGCTACTGAAAGTTAGGGGGCCACTTAGCTAAACTCATATTCTATTGCAAAAATTGAATTCCTATGGAGAGTCTTAAAATTTAGGAGGGGCCATGGCCTCCCTACCTCTACGACTCATGGAGGTATGTGTTGTCCATTTTGTTGTAGGAACAGGCAGCCAGTGAACGGGAAGAACTACTCTCAAGAAGATATGCACCAAATGTTAGTGATACACATCATTGGTAGTAGTAGTAGTAGTAGTAGTAGTAGTAGTAGTAGTAGTAGTAGTAGTAGTAGTAGTAGTAGTAGTAGTAGTAGTAGTAGTAGTAGTAGTAGTAGTAGTAGTAGTAGATTAGTGTGCATACGTATGTATACACGCACGTGTGCACACATGCACTGACACAGACGCACGTACGCACCCGCACACACACACACACACACATACATACACACACACACTACACATACATACATACACACACACACACACACACACACACACACATACACACACACATACACACACATACATACATACACACACACACACACACACACACACACACACACACACACACTACACACACACACACACTACACACACACTACACACACACACACACACACACACTGCAAAACTTTCCTCTTCAATACTTTGCAGTACATGATATACACTACACTTATTGTAGGCTCCAGCAGTGGACACTAGCATCACTATAGACACAGAGATCCAACAACACAATAAACTACAACACGCTAACAGAGCGATGGACGATCTTATAGGCAGTGCTTCTAATATACTTGGCGGTATCACTAAACAAGGAGTGTCACTGAAGGTACGTACATTGCACCTAGCAACACATGTACGTACATATCATTCTTGTTGATCATAAGAGTGACACCAATCTACATGTGATAACATAAGGGATGGGCACATGTGAGTGAATAATGATTACTGAGGGTCCATTGTATTCCCTGCATAGTTTTTGCATAGTTTCTGCTAGAGGTTTCTATGCATACAAAGATAAAATGACAGTTGTGGTTGTACAAGTAGCTATGTATTAAGATGGGCTATGGTATGCTTTGTTTCAGGGTGCGCACCGGCGAATGTTAGATGTGATTAATACTCTTGGACTGTCTAATACTGTAATGAGATTGATAGAGAAGCGTTCTGCACAGGTGATGTGTATTGTGTGTAGTATGTGTGTGTATGAGTGTGTGTGTATGAGTGTGTGTGTGTGTGTGTGTGTGTGTGTGTGTGTGTGTGCGTGCGTGCGTGCGTGCGTGCGTGCGTGCGTGCGTGCGTGCGTGCGTGCGTGCGTGCGTGCGTGCGTGCGTGTGTGTAGTATGTGTGTATGAGCATGCGTGCGTGCGTGTGTGTGTGTGTGTGTAGTATGTGTGTATGAGCATGCGTGCGTGTGTGTGTGCGTGTGTGCGTGTGTGTGTGTGTGTGTGTGTGTGTGTGTGTGTGTGTGTGTGTGTGTGTGTGTGTGTGTGTGTGTGTGTGTGTGTGTGTGTGTGTGTGTGTGTGTGTGTGTGTGTGTGTGTGTGCATACATACGTATACTTATACTGAACCTGTGTGCTATTTGATAATTGAACCAGTTAAGTTATTGTGTCCTCTTTATACTCCCTCCCTCCTCTACTTTCGTTAACTCTTATTTATTGGTTTCTTTTCCTCTTCCACAGGACAGAGTGGTATTTTTCGGAGGAGTGATTGTGACATTGATTGTCATGTACATTGTCCTCAGATATGCATTATGATATTTTTATTTATATATTGTCAATATTCTCACAGAAATTACAGAATTATGAATTATAAATACATAGTATCCGGAGATGTTACGAATACGTAGTAGTATACTGTTCTCACGTGTTGTTGAACGCCTGCGTACAGGCGAATTGCTTAGTGTGGGTGGGTTGTAAAGCGACGTCCGAGTTGACACTTTAGTTTGTCGTCGCTTAGAGTGTGTTAACATGAACAGTGACGAAAAATTGGAGGCAAGGATCAAGCGGCGCGTGTATCTCCCTCAGGATGAAGACGAATACGATACGACTTCTAAACCTCTGACGGGTGAGTCAAAGTCTTAGTGGTGACTCTGGATCATTATACAACTAAAATTTCTCGTATAGACATAATTTTGGATGACGCAAACACATTATCGAGTGCAGGCAATGACCTTAAAAGTGGCTTCGTTTCTGATGTCACAACGTGAGTGTTAGTGATAAGGTGACTAAATTAACTGTCATTAATGGTAGGGATGCCAGCTTGTCACCATGTGCGGTGATGTTGGGTCTTCTCTACATGCACAGACTGGTACACAAGAAACCAAACTACCTGACAACTACTTGTAGCAGAGATCTGTTCCTAGCATCAATGGTAGGTAGTCATGTGTGTCAACATGTTAAACTAGTCACTAAAAGAATGTAGTTATTATGTTGTGTTTGTTATTCACTTAGTCTGTTAACATTGATGAGTTTTATTGTCACATTATTTGTGTGACTTACTCCTTTTACTTATTAAGTTGGTATCTTACCATCTAAAAACCGGGCACTAAATAGGTTAAATTACTGTAGTGACGTCACGAAGAAGTCTCATGAACAGTAACTCGTCACTAAGGAATTTACAGCTTGAATCTACCAATGAAGTTTTAGCCAAGTTATCCCTGTACCTTTTTGTGAAACCACTTGCAAATTGCGGCTTCAGAAGCAGACCTATGGCAGTGGATTTGGATTGGGTGTTTCCGCATTGGTTAAAGAAACAAGTACGGAATATTCCAAGTTAAATCAAGGATAGGTTATAGCTGTTTTAGGTGTTATTCAAATTTCTAAAAAGAGAAATTTTAGAAGACACCATAGTAATGATAGTATATAGCTAAAAGTCTAAGGAAATGGATGAACACCATAGCAGTAACTACGTCAAGCAGTGCTAGTGCTGAAACAGCAGCACAGAAACAACCATTGACAAGCTCACCAATCGATGAGGAAAGCAGCATTGAATCCACTGCCGTAGGTTTGCTTCTGATGCTGTGATTTGCAAGCGGTGGTACAGCGGTAACTAATTAGAATATACGGTAGGTTGTAGCTGCAAGGCCGTTGCAAGCAGGAGACCGTCGCAATTTTCAATACATTTCAATGGAAAATAAATTAACATGGTACCATTAATGGGCGTGTGCCCTTACTTGTAATGTAATCATGCAAGTTGCAGTATTCATTGTATATTATTAGAAGTCCATGTGTGCATTCATCCCCACGATCCCATGAGTGGTTGACTGACATGTCGTGTGCTCATATTATTGTACAGTGTTCATGTATGAAATTGTTTGGTTTCACAGATGATCGCTAGTAAGTATTTGAATGATGAAGGAGAAGCTGAATCAGTACTGAACTCTGAATGGGCTAAAATTGGTACGTCATTATAGCAAGTCTTGTGGCTGTATACTGTAAGTAGCAAATATTTTCATTGGTAAAATATTTTCAAGGATATTCCATGAACTAACATTTAAATTCATAGTGATGAATCTTTGTTCCTCACCGGTAATAGCAGTAGATTAGCAGTAGTTTACCTTATGCGTTGCCGGATTTTAGATGGTAAAATTGTTTGGTGGGATCTTGTAGTCTACAACAAAATGTTTGACCGTAGGAGTTTGGAAGTGCCAGTTAAAAAATCGCGTTGATTGCAATTCTGCATATTTCATATCAAAATGGTGGATTACCCGTGTGAATGTAATGAATATGTTCTCTAGGGAAAGATATTGCTTATAATTATTGCCTAGTCTTCCATATTTAATATAATTTGATATTTGAAATTTCAGTAGTAGCAACACTCCTTTCTGGCATTGATGGGGAGTTAAAGTGTTGAAGAGCTTCTTGGACGCTTCTTTGCCCCCGTTCTCTTACCTGTCTGACTCAACATTGCAACCTGCATACAATCTAAGCTCACATGACTAAATATTCTTTTCATTACTTGTATCGAATGAAAACGGTGGGAGTGTGGGGGTTCATTACACCATCAGTTTATTGTGTGGCGATAACATTTGTTTTTGTATTCAAAACCTATGGCTCACGTGAATGTGTTAAACCTCCTCTGGTGTAGATGATATTACTTTCTTTACTTCAGGTAAAAAATCCAAACATGACATTGATCACTTGGAAGTTGAGTTTGTAATGGCTCTGGTGAGAATGCATTACTGAGCATTATGGAAGTTTCTTGTCTCTATTATCTATAGGATTGGGAGTTGTTTGTCCCACCGGAAGAGTATCTCTCTTTCGTATCAAGCATAGAGGGAAGGTAAATGATACTTGTGGTATGTAATGTTTGTGTATTATAATGTAACTCTGTAGAATTGCAGTGGGTCAGATGCAATGGAGAGGTTGGTCAACTTATTCAGATATTGTCGCAATTTGGAGCTGGTTGGACACTGAACAATCAATGATGAATTTTACTACTGAAATTGTCAAAGTGTGTGCACATGTATATGTGTTTGCGAGAGTGTGTGCACATGTGTGTATGTGTGCGTACATGCATGTCAGGATAAGTGTTAAATGTGTTCATTCTTAAAATACCGTAGGTGATATTACAAACTACTGTTGTTTATATGATGTGTTTTACGACGCTGTTTGCATTGTCAACTGCTGCAATTCATTGCCTTGAGCGATCACATGTGCCAGCTACGCCTTTCCCTGAGGCAGTCACATCAGACTTTTCACCAGCAGATTATTTTATATACCATGGAAACAGTTTGAAATCATCAGCCTTACTGATTAACACTCCCTCTCAGCTTGGACTAAATGAAAAATTTTTACCCTCCGGATTTTACCAAAGACGTTTACCCCCTTATCATGGCATGAAGAGTCATTTTGCAAAACCGAGTATTAACAATAGTTCAACCATCGATTTGTGGTATTGGGGGGTTGCTAGATATGTGTGGACTTCAATAAGTGACTTCTGTTCGAATGGACTTCATTTTGATTTGAAGCACAGTGTCAATATTGTAAGAGAATATTTACAGGAGGCTCCTAAACTGGAAAGTAATGAAATGCTGATGTACAGTGGTCCAAGCACCATGGCAGTTGGTTAAACCGTTTTATTTGTAATTTGAAAGCATATTTCACTTAGCTATTAATACATGCACATATTTTTTGTTGTGTTTAATACATGAAACATTTGGTGGTCTGTAGAAAGGCTACTTCAATTTTCTGCTCATCTTGCATATTGATACTGGGTCCATTGTTGTGTTGTGGTCTCCAGTCCACTGGGAAATGACAGTCTTGGGTACTGTACATAGCTGCTGATTATTTAGAAACTCTCAATTTCATGTTTGCCATATGCTGCTTCCCCTTCAAATTAGCTAGGTTAATTGATCGATCACCTTGCTTACATCCCATTATTTAGGCTTGCGTCACATGTTTTGTGCTGTCGATGTTAGGCTTACGTGCACGGAATTCCGAGTGGAATTCATGATATGCAACAGCTATTATTCGTAAACAGTACAAGTGATTCATAAACAACTATAACCATGCACTCAGGCTCGCCCCCACAATACATTGTATTTTGACCAGTAATAATAAGTAGCTACTCAACTTACCGACTGCTCTATTAGAATAACACGTGACTTGTCTCAACTTTCTGACTGTTCTATTAGAGTGACACTCCAGATTTACCATAATGCTAGAAGTACAATTCTTTGCATTATGTTAAAGATTATTCCAGCATACACGATTATCACAGCCTTCATAAGAGGCCATCAAACTTGCTGTGTAGCAATAGTCAGCTGGTGCTTTGACCATAGCTTAGGACAAAAAATGAAATTTCACTTTTTGGGACAATTTGTTGGTCAATCTTCCGAGTGATGATGTGACCCGCAGTTGTTTAGCTGAACAGCAAAGTGGACCATTATGTAGATACACAAATGAACAGATATGATAACATACTAGCTACACACAATTACGTACATGTCTGTCAAATTTGTACGGATAGTTAAATTAGTACTATTTATCAATAAGTTGCTCCATGTAGTTATCATGTACCATATAGCGGGAAAATTTGGCGGGGGAAAACTTTGGCAAATTGTCCGTGATTCACCAAACTTTACAATGATTACCTTATGGCTGAATCTATCTATTCACCAAAACTTTCCCGCCGCCAAACTTGTATCACTGATTACTCTGATGTTGTTCTACAGTTTTACTTTTAGTTTCATTCTCTTTGGTTGTCTGAGGAAAGGATTATCAGCGGCTTCCTCAGTTTCATCCTTTTCTGTTTCATCATGCAAAGAGGTACTCTCGTCCAGTGTAGTGTCTGCTGTGTCCACGGTTGTGTCTTCTTGATCATTGTCAGTGGCAATGGCGTCTGAAGAACGTGGCGGAGGTGGGGGACTTAACCGGTCTTCCTCAGTTGGCATTATCCCCTGTAAATACACTGGACCCTGCACTGATGTGGAGTCTGCAATGATCACTGTAAAATGAGTACATAGTTCTAATAGTTATATAGAAGGTTAATTTTACTAGCTTTTTATTTTCGCTAAAACACTAAAATTAATCCCACTAAATATTTCTTCACACCACCACAACGTGAAAATAAAATCTGTGAAAATTTTATTAGTAGCAGTGAAAAACACCAGCTATATGGTAATAGTATGTTACTGCTTACAAAATAGTCTGACAGATTTACAACTGCAACATGTGCATGGCATATACCATACACACGGTTTTGACAGTCATTTTACTTAACAGTTTGACAAATGGAACCACCATCGTCCACCAACTTTACTACACATCTACCGAATAATCCAGTGTTAGAACATTGAGAGTGTAACTACATGTGATGCATTGTCTAGTGTAAATGTCTTATATGGTGTATGTGTAGAATTTTAATTTTCAAGTAGTCATTTATCATACGATTCTACATTTCTCCTGACTGTTCTATTAGAGTTGTGTTACTCACATGAAATAGCCCCGGCTGAGTCAGGGTTTCCAGCTAGGACCCTTGATGGTCTGGTCTGGGCAAGAAACTTGCTAAGCCCCCGCCGGGTGCTCTGTTTCTGTAGTGCTAATTGTTCCCTGATGTGCTTATAATCCAGACTGGGTTTGAGATAGGTCTACAATAAACACACAAGTCCATAACTTCACACACCATACATATAGCATTTATATGTATCACTGTATTATGGATCTAGTTGGCACAAACTATGCCAAATCATAAAATGGTATAATATTTGACTGAGTATTTGTATTCTGTAAATTGCAGAGGCTTCCTTACTGAATTCTGCATTTAAAAATGATCACATTTATGTCCATTTTGTGGCCAGATCACATGTGTACATGTAAATGAGGGAGACACACTAAGGCTGTCAATTTGCTATAGGTAAAGTATTAAGGTAATGGAACAATACTATTAAATTGGTGGTTGTCATGCCATTTGTCATGTAAAAACTTGTATGGCATAACATGCCATGTTGCCTTCTTAGAAGAGTTATGATATCCAGTAAGTCCAGCACAGGTTGTTCATTGGTACGTGATTCACATGTGAAAATCATGTAGCTACATATGCTAGTTATTCCTACACTTTATGCCCTTACGTACTATAACTTATTCTTACTGGTGTAGTGATGAATGTGTGGGGATCTGGCAGAGTGGGTAGATATTCTGGCATGTTTGACGATCGTGATACCTTGGGTCCCACGGTCATTCCTTTAGGAGTCTGTGGAGGATAATTCCTTAACTCTGTAAGAATGTTTCATTTTATTATGTAATACTGTTTTACTCTTGTATCTTACGTCTTATTAAATGTCTTTTGTTTGGACGCTTGGCATGCTCCATCAGTGAAGTACACTCAGGACCTCCAAGTTCAACCAGGGCCATGTTGACATCTGTAAGGGTTGGCTGTGTCCTAAATGCTACCTCTGCATATGATTGTGACAGTTTACCAATCTCTATGATATCTGTTGAAAGAAACAATTTATTCAGTGCCCCAATTTATTAGAATAACGAACAGCTTTGCATCATTTCTGTTAAAGTAGCAAGCGCGTCTTCCGAAGAACTTCCGAATCCTGTTTCTAAACACAGGGCCGCTACAGCTACAGAAAGAGCTTTTCGTCTGGCCAAGTACGTTTCATCCATCTCCCGGATATTATAAATAAACGCGAACGAGATTCCGTAAACTCCATGTTGGCGTGGTATGGAAGAGTTAGTAAAAACTGGAGACTATGCAACACTAGTGGCACACTGCGAAGACGCTGAATTAAAGGTACTTCGTGTTTGTATGTGTGTAAATTATGCGATATCGCCGGTTATCAATGTCAACATGTTCAAGCATAAAATATTTTATAGGCGCCTAATGGAATTGCTGATCCACAAATATACGGTTGCCTGCTAGCAGCATATTTGCTGCTTAATGAAATGTACGTACTGTGTATATTACTAGTGATTTTGTTTAACTAGTGTATTTGTATAAACAGGGATCATGCAAAGTTATTATGGCAGAGATTACCAATGGAAACAAAACAGGTTTCATTGATAATGTACTGTTGTATTCAAATGTATGACCTTGCTACACACAGAGTCATAGTGAATTAAGCAATTTGTGGGAGATAGGGAAAAAGTTATGGAAACATGAATTTTCCACGATTTATGAATTAGCTAAGAATTTTCATTGGCCAGATTATTTAGTGCCGCTCGTATCAGCATTAGTTGGTAAGCCGGTGTAGTCAACAAATATCACGTGGATGATTTTATATTGTCATTGTAGATGCTACTAGAAACCGTGTCCTGTTATTGATTAGTCGTTCATACACAAAAATAAGATTAGAAGATGTTTCGTCACTTACAGGACTAAATGGTCCCGACTTACTCCAAGGTATGTCATAATCCCATACTTTATTATCGTAATAGTTTCACTGTATAGTAGAGGAGGTGTATGAAGGTTATGTTAGTCCTTTAATGCTGTTACACACATGTTGATGCAGTGAATGTATTTTAAAGTGTTAGGGCACCAAAACTTAACTAGTAATGTAATGTTTAAATTTTATGAGAAAATTTTCACTACAGTGCTTATGATAAAGGTTGCTGGACATCTGTGTTCCTATTGTAAATGCATTGACTTCCCCATTGATAAATGAATTTGTCTGGTCAAATTTGATTTGGTCGGTCAAATGCCAAAGTTGGCCGGAAAATGTCTCATTATCATAAGCTCTGCACTAGCCGGAGTCTGCCTGACCATTTCATGCGGGGTGTTAATTAACTAGGTATATGTTTTTGGAGAAATGATTAAGGGACTAGCCTGACGGCTAAACTTAATGTATGTACAGTACTCATTGTGCTTTCTAGACATACAGAAAATGTACGTACAACTGACCACTGTGACAAGGAAACCATGTGCTAATAAATTGATGTAATTGTGCTCTTCAAAGTTTGCTTAACCTTCGAACATTTGAAACTTCGAAGGCTTCGTTCCAGCCCTAGTGTGCTATGCGTGCGTGTGCGTGTGTGTGTGTGTGTGTGTGTGTGTGTGTGTGTGTGTGTGTGTGTGTGTGTGTGTGTGTGTGTGTGTGTGTGTGTGTGTGACAGGATTAAAACTCAAAAATGACCTCAACCTATTATACCACAAGGTATCATAATGAAGTCAATGATCACGATCATTTAATGCTGACCAATTCAAGCAACAACTGTACTAACCAGCAAAACAATTATTCTACTACAACCTTTAAAACATGAAATCCCATGAGAAATAGATCTTTTAACTTACGTTTTATTATAAATGTTTCACACATTGGTATAAAATTTTTGTATTTGAAGAGTACTGTATGTTTTTTATCCAGTGATTAGTAACAGAGGATGGGATGTCGATAGTGCTACTAATCTTTGTTCTCCCAAGCCAGCAGGTAGTTATTGTATTTCTGTATTTAAAATTACAGATACCATGTCTTCTAGATTCAAAAGTGGTACAACCAAAACTGAGTCATGAGAAATTGGTAAAACTTACAGATCTTGTGTCCTTTTTAGAAAACTGATTACTTATTAATAATATATGATTTCATATTCTTTATGTAATGATACAGCTTTTTAAATTTCAATGAAATACAAATGTATTTAGCCAATTACAAGCTAATAGGAAAGACTACTCATAAATGAAGGCAATTTTGTGGCATGTTTCCATGATCCATTGCCCATATGAAGGTTGTGCCCTCAGGCTGTATTACCATAAATGTAACAAAATACTGTATACGTGTGTAACAGTTACCTATATTTTATGGTAGGACTATTCTGCTGTGCTATGCAGTGGCGTGGCTAGGCTTGTTCCATTGGGCGGGTACACTCCAATATTTGACTGTTCTGCTAGAGTAACACAAACAAAAATCTAACTGCTTTAATAGAGTGTTTGACCGTTCTATTAAAGTATATCGGTCTGATTTCTATGGGCATGACCTATTCCACTTGGAGCTGGAAGGGCATGTGCCCATCCAGGCCCGCCAGTGATACTATGTGCACGTGGCAGTATGGCTTCCTTTTCACATATATTCTTTTCAATACCTCAGCAGTCATGAATCTTTCCATTTGCATTGTAACACCAAGATCAATGCTCCATGTCATGAAAATAAAAATTTTGTAATGATAATTTTTTACTCACCTATTCCCATATACTTACAAATACAGTAGTACACAATTGTATATAGTTTTGTTTGAGTGTTGAGTAGAATTATAAAAATATAGTTATGTACGCGTGTATGACCATATAGATCTAAATCAGTTTCCTAAGCTATTTGCTTTGTCAAGATGAAGCTGATGGGCACTCATGTTCCCTTTGTGCTTGTAAATTTCTGCAGCTTTTTGGTGAGCCTTTATATGCAGGCTGGTGTCATATTTTGAATTGTCTATTTTGTCAACAATTTCGTCGAGCGCTAAATCGTAATCTTTGATTTCTCTGGTAAGCAGTTTCTGTCTTCCCCCACCAGAGGCGGGTATATTGAATTGCTTGTCATAAAGTAAACAATCCTCGTGGAGTTGCAATGCTTCCATCAACTTCCCCAAATGGTCGGCATATATTTTTGCCTTGTCAATGGAAATATCAGTGACATGAGGATTGTGCTGTTGGACAAATGCTTCATTAGATGCTGTCAATGCTTTATTCAAATATTCTACTGCTTCTGTAAAGTTGTTCTGATCTCGCAAAACACGGGCAAAAAATTTGTACGTCCAAATTAAGCTTCTGTAAAAGCCGATTGCTGCTATTATTTTCAGCGCTTCCTGTAAGCATCTCTTGGCTTCATTGTGTTTCCCCTGGCATCTGTAGGCCTCTGCCATCTCACTCAATACTATGGCAGTATCCTCATGTTCATTCAGTCTTAGGTTGACCAGCATTCGATACGAGGATAAAAAAGACTGAACTGCCTTTTGGTGCTCCCCTTGGCGTAACAAGGCTGATCCGATGTTATGATAAATGATCAAAGTCTCTGGATTTTCACCTAAACTTTTTTCTTGAATGTCCAAAGCTTTGTAGTAATGGTCTAAGCTTCTGGTAACATCATCCTGACCAGTGACCCCTAGCATTCTATGGGAAAATCCCAGTAGCCTGCTGCCAGGTGCATTCTTCATAAGCCACTCAATACTGGTGCTAGCAAATTGTGGTGCCTTCTTGAAATCTCGTTTTACAAGATGAAAGAGACACACGAAAACACACAGAAGTGCTTCTTTGTCGTTATTGATGTTATTAATCTGCCCTGTATACTTATCTAATTCTTCCTGTGATTTCTTAACCATTAAAGGTACCCTCATGTCACCCTTTAGACCAAGTAGTACAGTTTTAAGCAATTGATAAAACAGTGACTCAAGAGAGGCATAGCCACACAATTGTTCAGCAATGTCTTTACAGCTCTCTATTAAAATTAAGCAGTTTTCATGGTTCATTGAAATACGAAAGAAAAGGAAGGATTCATCCATCATTTTCAATACTGCTAGCTGAAACTCCTGGGGAATGGGCCTTTTTAGGACATACTCAAGGTTCTTTCTTTCCCTGTCAAACTCCTCCAACGCACGCTTGGCACCATCTTTGGACCAGTACACAACACACAAATGATCTGTTATCTCAATGTAACATTTAGTGAAGGCGTACTCTGCAGCCTTCCATAAAGCCTCCAGTTGGGCGTGGCCAGTAGATGTGTGCTCCAGGAAAGACTGTACTAGTGGGTGAACTTGTAACTGCTGAGACTGTGGGTCATACTCTAAAAGACTACGATTGCAAAGACCATGAATAATTTTTCGGACAATGTGTTTTGTTGATGGGCCCTGCTCATCAAACTTCACGACCTCTGTTAAAATCTTGATGGCGATTTCTCTTTTGAAATGACCAGGAAATACACCTAATGTGATCAAAGCTTTAGTGTAATCATTGTTCAACTTGTCAAATGACGTCTTGATCACTGAATCTATTTGCCAATCCTCTGTAAACGCATCATCACGTAAAGCATCCAGTTTTCCACGTCTGGATTTCTCCAGTTCTGAGATCAATTCTGTTGCTTGGCAAATTCCCTCACACAACAGGGAACCAATAAGCTTGAGAGCCAGAGGCAAGCAACCACACAAAGATGCCAAATGGCCCGACTCATCCTTGTTAACGTGATGAGATAACTCACAAATCATGTCGGAAGCACTGTCCATGTCCAGTGGTGAAATTGTTATACTTCTGATGTCCAAATTTGGATCAGCAAACTTTTTACGTGAGGTGAACAAGAAGTATACTTTGTTAGAAACTGACTGCATTTCTTGTAATAACTTGACAAAGCCAATTTGGTCAGCCTCAAGCATGTCATCTACATTGTCCATAACCAGCAAGAACTCTTCGTTACAGCCCAACTGTTTGATCCAAGCAAGCAACCGCTTTTTAGCATCGGTTTGATCGAGACCACCAATTGCTAACTCCCTCAGTATAAGTGATGGAACATCAGCGACGCTAGTAATGTTGCGTAATGGAACATATACTGCCGCCCACTCAACATTATCAAGGATAATCTCATGTGCTACAGCGATCCCCAGTGTAGTTTTACCAACACCTGGGAACCCCACTAGCGTTACAAGATGGTGGCCATCTTTAAGATTCTTGACCACCTCAGTCACTCTGTCTTGTCTACCCACAAACACAGACGGCCTGCTAGGAAGTACACTATTGTACCTTTTCCCTAGTTGGAAATAAATACTTTTAATAAAAGGATCTCCATTGTTTTTGTACTCTTACTTTTTTGAACAGTTTTCTCTGCTTCTGACTGGGTGCTCCGCTTTCCAAGAATTGCTGGTGAATATTCAATGGCAGTAGTGTGTGTTCGTACAGCAACTACCACACCACGATCTGTTTCCTACAAGATAAAAACAGAGCACTCAACATTTGAGGATAAACCAGAATGAGAACATTTTGGAGTGAGACAAGCTGACAGGGTTCAAATCAGTCAGCTAGTTAGCTTATAGTACTTAGTCAAGTAAGAGCTCATAATGAATTACTATAGCTACAGAATTTATTATACGTAGCAGTGTAAAATAATGAGCTATAACAACATGTATAGCAAACACGTGATAGTTAAATGTGACACACGAGATTAAATGTTATATTGTAGCTATAGGACCAGAAACCATGTGTGAGATTCTGTAAAAATTATGCACGAGTTGTTATTAGGTACATAAATATTATAGGATAAGTTTGGTTGTCACTTCTCACATACTCCATGAAACATATGAATGCGCATAGGACAGACATCACTTTATGTAAAATCTATTTCAAAATTTATATCCCATTAACATTTTTGCTTCCTCAAATTTTATAAACACAAATTTTAAGTGATAAAATTTCTTTTAATAATTTTGTGCATTCTGATGACAGCCATGGTACCCGACAGTGCATATGGGTGTAGTTACAAGATGGCACTATAAAATTAATATCACATTACGAAGTAGGGCTGAGCGATTATCATAATAAGCTCACTATCGTGATAGTTTAGGAATAAGATAGTAGACTAGCTGACCAATTTGAATAGGATTTTTTATACTTGCCAGTTTGACTGATATAAAATTTGATGTTCTTTTGCTTTTAACCATGGTGTTTTTTACTTGATTTTTTATTCATGAACATAAATTTTCACTATCGCTCAGCCCTATTACAAAGGTACCCTAAAGTTTCATTAATCATGTATTTGTTACCTCTTCTTCACTCAGGAAAGGCTTTTCTAATATGTCTGCCAACTCTTTGTGTGGCAAGTGTCCAGAAGAATCCTTCAAACATCGTATGAAGGCAATAAATTCTTCTTCTGTGCTCTCCTTTTTCATCAGTCTTCCGAGGACTCGTTCCATTATCGAACGAGCGCCCAGTGAAGTAGTAGGCATTGATAACCATTCTTCATCTGATACTAGATTCTTTGCGTACAGGTAAGGCAACAGCTCGCTAAAGTTTATATCATTCAGTAACACATCAATGTGCTTAGAGATCACCAAACCGTGAGCAGAAAACGTGCTTACAATCGAATCTTTGTGTCCGCCTGCCATCGTAAGGTTATTGTATCTATGCTGCCATTTAAGACCAAGCAAAGGGAAATCCCCACTAGCAACACACGTGAACGAGCACGTGAACTACAACATTTATCTAGACATTTATATTTCTATGTACGAGGATGCCTATCTTTAGTCCGCGGGAAAAGCAGCCTATATCGGGCTACTGGGGAAAGCCTACTTCAACATTAGACTTGTCTAAGAAAATTACATAGGAATTCTCACTCAGTGCATGTCGGGGGTGCACGTAGCTTACAAATTACATTGTAAGCTCCAGTGAGAAATTCCGTGTTCTACGGACTGCTATATGTTTCAATGATTATTCCTCCATTGGTTGGACTGGTTACCTAGGACTGGAGTTTCGCTATACCATATCCTATATCCTGATTATAGCTGACAACAGTATCCGGAATTCAGTTTCTGGATATTGCCAAACATTCTTGCAGTGTTTCCATGGGTTAGTAGGTTAGTATGAATTTGTATGTTTGTTTGTAGAATAGCTATCTATAGATTATGGAGCTAGCCTACATGTAATTTTAGTAAAATTTGGTACTATGTATTATCAATAATTGTGACAAAGGTATACAAAAAGAGTATGGGTTGTAAAACGCATTGAAGCCTCAAAGGTTTTCGACAAACCTTTGAGGATTATAAATTGACATCCATGTATGCACTCGTTCATTTATGCACTGTAATTGGTATTGACAAACAGGCACTCAACCAGTAAGTGCTATAGTGTAGATAGCTGGATACCACCCTAGGCCTATGATGAAACCTAGGTGCCGTTCCATGCATAAACTAGGGCTGGGCGGCATTGTGGTAATATAGCATTAATACCGCAATGCTATTGGGAGACAATAGCCGTATCACAAAGATTTCAGTGAAACGGTATTATTGCAATATCAATATTATCGTGGTATACTGCCGCATTTCATAGTTTATGAATTAAAGACAGTGCCGGATGCATCCCATGGCCTCAGTAGTTGCTGTAGAGACTAGTATGGTGGTCGAGAAGGATGAATGTAGCCAGTCACGTGCACCGTCGTGGGTTGAAACCAATGAAGCCATGCATGAATGAAGGATATGGCAATCAATCCGAGCAAAGATTGCAGGCTTCTTATGTAGGCCCTTGTCTTGGTAAACACCTCATACAGGCTTTGCCTCCTGTGTACGCTGTTCATGCAGTGTCTAAACTGGTAAAAATAGAGCTATACACGCTATTTGGTAGAGTGGATTAAGGAGTACAAAAATACTGTGATATGTAGTAATACCGCGATGTTTTTTCCACAACATATTGCGATATGAAATTTTTAATACCGCCCAGCTCTAGACCAACAGCACTACACAAAAGCTCCTACACATATCACATCTCACTGATCATTAGTCAATAAACCAATGATAACACACCATGTGATCGCAATAATACTATTATAAAACTAAGGGTCATGTGATCGTATTCTAATAAGTGCCTATTGTTTTGCGAATACAAGCAATAAGTGTTTATAAGCAATGCTTCACTCAAACGAAAAACATGCTTCATTTCAAAAGGCACACATTACGTGATAAGCTGCTATCTAGCTATTACATTATACAGTGTATGTGATAAAATCTTTACAGTTAGACACACTCCGATATCTTTGTGACAAGACTTAATAGCTATATATAATATATAGACATTGTTGCAGTGTACATACATTGTTCAGTCATAATGTTTACATTATGAAGATGTCTCTGTAGAACAGAATTTCTCTTTGCAAAGTTGTGTCATCTGCTTTGAGCACATGAATAGCAACATGATCACACATTGTTGTATGAGAAGAAAACCATTGGCTACGAAGATGTCAAACAGAAGCAATAATCCAAGAACATACATTAGTAAAATTTCTTGCTAATTTAATTCCGTTGTCACTTTCTACCTCTATAGCTGTAGTGCATGCAAGATAAGCTAAGAAGGTTGTTGCAAATGTTTCACTAAGCACAGCCGATTGCATAATCAAGAAGTAGACAAGATAACAAGACAGTGTTGAGTGTAATGCAATCTCGAAGTGTAAGAATGTGTAATGCAATCTCGAAGTGTAAGAATGTTGCAGCTGAAGAAACTAAAGTTTGGATAACTTTGGCAATGTTGTAAAAGATGATTAGCTTTCCAAAGGTATTATGTGATTCTTTGAACATCATACGCATCACAGCAATGGAGCTGCTTACTAATACTAGAAGCGTTACCTGAATTAGTCCAATGGCTTGGGTGATAGTAGAGAAATGAGTAGTGTTGGGAGTAGAGCAAAACAGTTCAGTGTCATTCTTAGAGATGAGCATAGAGGTTTGGCCATCTGTTGGGGTGACTACAAGGCGACTCTGAGTAGTGTAGACAATGTCCAGTTGTTGTCCGGTATCATTCCTGATGATGGTACAGTTATCGATGAGACAATATTGTAGTGTAGTGGGTTGCTGGAGGTCATCCATACCACTAGCTGATGAGTATACATCAGAGTTGCAGTGATGATCAAGTGAAGTTGCCTGTGTAGTAGTTAGAATGAGAAGGAAAAACAGAACTCTACAGTCCATCTTTCTATTCCTCTCTCTATCCATGGTATAGTGATAAATTTAATACAATGTGTGATTATTCACCAGACCACTGTATTAGGCCAGTCTTCTATACTGTGGAGGTATTCAAGGTAAGTAAGTCTACATAGATTAATGGTTTCAAGACTCCATGTGAGAATACAAAATAGTGGTATATGTGTGATCACGTGGTAGTGGCGGTGGAAGGGAGGCTAGACCTCAAACTTTAAAATGTCCAAAAATAAGCCAGTATATGCTCGAAATATTCTAATATAATAGTCACACCCCCTAATAGAGCAGTCAGGAACGCAACCTTTAAGTTTAAAATTAACTAAGCATCCCCAAACCTTTATTTGCTTCCACCACCTCTGCGTGGTGTGCTATCATTGGTTTAAGAGGCGTGCAAGCTTTTTAGCATGGAACGTTTGATGAATGTAAGGTAATATGAGTGGGGATCTCGGGACGAGTCAAGTCTGTAAAGAATACCCTTTCTGAGCAAGCGCTTACAATCACTAATCGATAACCGCCCTGCGAGGAAAGAGTCTGCCCACGCAAGACTACTTAGAGATCACCAAACTGTGACACTGAGCAGAAAATTCAAGTCGTATCATCCCACTAGGGGCCAGTAAGAGTAGACTAACTCAACTACACAAAATTATATACCATCACACCCCCAGCGGTGACTTGAACCATAGATACTATAGACTCCGGTACGGAGTCTATGGTATCTATCCTTGAACCTTCGTTCGTGTCTGACTTCTATTTACCACTCACCAAGCAAGGTGAATTCCCCACATGCAACACACGTGAACTACACATTAAAAGGCGGGTTCCTTCTATGGTTCCTTTTATATCTCTACGAGGATGCCTGTCTTTGCTCCGCGGGAAAACCAGCCAATACTTGGCTACTGGGGAAAGACTACTTCAACGTTAGACTTCTGTGAAGAAAATTATATAGTCAATTTCTATATGGCAGAATTTTGTAAGCGCCAGTGAGAAATTCCGTTGTTTACGGACTGCTGTGTAGGGAACACGCTTACAAATGTTTCAATGATAATCCCTCCATTGGTTGGACTGGTTACCTCTAGGAGTCAAGGACTGGAGCTTCGCTATACTGCATCCTATATCCTGCTACTTTGTGAGTACTAATCATAGCTGACCACAGTATCCGAAATCCTGGATATTACCAAACATTCTTGCAGTGGTAGGAATTGGATCAGCCTGTTTCCATGGGTCATTGTTGTATCGGATGCAGGTTAGTACAAAATAGTTTGACACACTCTTGTATCTTTATGACAAGACTTTTACATAATTGACATGATTCACTGTGTGCAGTCATAATGGTTACATTATGAAGTGTCTCTGTAGAACAGAATCTCTCTTTGCAAAGTCGTGACATCATCTTTGAGCACATGAAGTGTGTGTGTGTGTGTGTGTGTGTGTGTGTGTGTGTGTGTGTGTGTGTGTGTGTGTGTGTGTGTGTGTGTGTGTGTGTGTGTGTGTGTGTGTGTGTGTGTGTGTGTGTGTGTGTGTGTGTGTGTGTGTGTGTGTGTGTGTGTGTGTGTGTGTGTGTGTGTGTGTGTGTGTGTGTGTGTGTGTGTGTGTGTGTGTGTGTGTGTGTGTGTGTGTGTGTGTGTGTGTGTGTGTGTGTGTGTGTGTGTGTGTGTGTGTGTGTGAGACAAAAATTGTGGCCACATACAGAAATGTTTCACTTTATAAAAACACCAAGAGTAGAGACAGAGAAATGCCTAGACTTGCTCCCATCGTTACATGATGGCTATCTTCTATTGTGTATCATTGTTTGGCATATGACTGACTGTATCTTGTTGAGTTTGTAGTAATAGACAAAGCAGTTAAAATTTTAATGATTTCATTAACAACTACATAACATCAAAGTATTATATGTGACCCGGCATGAGAAAATAGGGCTTATGTGCACATAAAATTTGACCACATTTTTGGATTTCAAACTTAAATAACTTTATAAGTAACCATAGGAGTCTAGTAAAATTTACATGATTTGTGCAGCTTTTCATAGGCAATCTGATGCAACTTGTAGAATTTTAAAATCTTCAACAGTAAAGGAGATACATGCCGTAATATGAATAGGTGTATTTTGTGCACATAAGCCCGGTTTTCTCATGCCGGGTCACATATTCTATTTGAATAACATGAGTACAGTGGCCATTAGGTAAGAGAGGGTGTTTATATGTTACCAAATCCTTATTAGTGGTCTGGTACCACAAGACTTATGTGATTTTTCATGTATATGTCAAATTCATCCATAGTTGTTGGATGAACTTCCAATGCTGTTTGCTGCAGTACAGTTCCTTTACTGCCTGTAAGTCCACAATATCAGTATAAATCAATGAAGCTTACATGTTGCGTTCCATTCTGCAGTCTGAGCATGGGGGGACCTGCAGACAGGCAGACATTATGGGCAACACTATACCTGACCTCACTATATTCACTAGCAACTATTATATCAGTGGTAACCCTGGACTCTCTCTGTTATACTTGTATGCTGTATGCTGTTGCAGGCATATATATTTGTTGGAGATCCGGTGTTTCATCACATAGCTTATGGCGTGATCGTGGTGGCAATCACATTACAAGCTTTTTATAATTTAAAGTTAGTTATCGTTAATCTTCTACAGGTATTAGTTTTTAAATACCATGTAGTGGGAAAGTTGGCAAATTTACTTTTACAAGCGTTTGGCAAGGAAAAGTTTGGTGAATGTAGATACATACATACATTCACCCAGAACTACCCAGAAGGTAATAATTATAATTTGGATCGTTTTAGTTTGGCAAATCACAAGTTCACCAAACTTCCCTGACCAAACTTTTCCACTATACGGTATACACACTTTACTAAGGGTTTAGCTCATGACAATCTATCAAAGCCAAACGCTTTTTATAAACTAAATACAAGGTCCTATGCTATTTGACTGCGACACTAGCATTTTAACTAAGTGTTCATTTTCAGTACATGCATATATATGCATACATCTGCTTGTCATTCATGGGAGTATTTGATGGAACATTTCACATGGTAATATCTAAAACAGCTCTTTAACCTTACATCATCTTTTTCATTATACAGGGCATATGTAAACTGGAAATATTTAAGCTGGGCATATTTATCTTTTGGATGGTAAGTTGGTTTAATAACTGGGCAATGTGGTTCCTACATCTTCATTGATAGTTATGCGATCGCAATTATTCCCTGGATATTTGACCATGTCTACTGCTCTCAACTGAGGTGAGTGATGTACAGCAGTTTTTTGTAATCTTGCCCATCACGTTTGCACATGCGCATACTTACCACAGCTTTAAGCTGTGTCAAACGTGACGGACAAGATTACAGAAAACCACTGTATGTAGTCTATGTACATATATGCAGCCTTTAAAATGATGCATTCATTTTTCAACCAGAAAAACATGATTTCAAAACTGCATAAAATTTGAGACTGATTAATATTTAGGGAATTGAGGAGTGGTTTGGGTCAACAGCATCCACTGGCGGTCTTCTCTCAGCTACATGGATGGTGGCACCTATTGGCTGGTAGTGGATCATTTCTACACATTTTAACCAGGTGGAGCTCTAACCTTGATAAGCATCTTGATCAACACACACACACACATATATACAATTGTTATTTGTCTTTCTATACAGCTCAAGAATAAGGATGACTTATTTGGGTTACAACTCCAGAATTAAGGTAGGAAAAAACTTTGTCCTTATACCCTCTGCATACATGATGGATTTTCTACAGACCATTTGTGGCATTCCCTACCTGCAGATCACTGATAATAATACAAAAATTCATAAACACTAGAATTATTTTGTAATCAGGCTTTTGTACTTTAGCCAAAATTGTTATTTACATCAAGCTGCAGCCAATACCTTGGTACATGTTCATCTGTATGTATCCTATGTGTACCATCTGTCTACATTAATGTCATGTGATGCTGTTTCAATTATATATCAGGAACGGTAGTCAGTGAATAGTTAATGGGTTGCTACAATAGTTTTAAATGACATCGAGCCATATAATTTTTAATGGGAAGCATACACAGATTGCTCATTCCATAAAGAGTTCAGGTATGGAATCTTGATCTCATGTAGTACATCTATCAGTATGTGGGGTTGCACTGCCCATTGCATTCACTACAGAATGTGACCCCACAAGTTGTGTCAGCTCAGCTGCCCCTGAATGAATAGTCAGGAAATCTAAGCATCACCTGAAGACTTGCATATGCAGACAACATGCTCACTCACCTATGATATCACAGCTTATTAGCTAATAATATTATTTTCCTAAGGAATGAAGCAGTCTTACCTGTTAAATATTGAGAGGGGGAGGAGGTCTATCTGCGTACGTATCATTTGCCTTCACTGGAATAGATAAGTGTTCTGACTTGAAATATAAGCTAAGCGATTGTATAGATGAAACCTCGCATCTTGGCTCGGATGAAAGGGGAAACTCCGTTCTGTACATCGTAGAGTTTCGGTTACCGGTCGGGCTAGGTAGCAGCATAGATATATATTGGTTACGCGTATAATATCTATGGTAGCAGCTAGTACTAGTAGCAATGGAAAAATTGTTATCAGCCGAAAGAGTTCAAGACATCGTACGAAGTAGCGTTAATCTCGACTACCTGGTGCCGCAGTTGATGAAACACGGATTACTAACGCCCGTAGAATTCAGTCAACTTAGTGATAAAAGTGTGGACGAGGAGCAAAGGATTAATGATCTTATTGGCGTACTGAAGTGGAAAGGAGAGCTAAATGATCAAGTGAAAAGATTTACAGCCAGCCTTGAAGGTGCTCCAGAACACTCAGGTCATGAAGATATTTTATCAATTGTAAACGAAGAAGTGACACTGTTGAGTAGTACTGAGGTAGTAAATGGAGCTCAGAATGCTGTTACCTTAAGCTTTGAGAGGAAGAGACAATGGCCGATGCAAGATGATTGTGAAAGTGACTCAAGTCACTCGACCAAGAGGCTCAAGACACAGCACATTTTGCCTAACATGATACCTAACTTTATAGGCAGAGAGGATCAGTTGCAACACTCAATTGAATTACTACAAGAAGACAGTACCCACATCCTTAGTGTTGTTGGAATGCCAGCTGTCGGTAAATCACAATTTGCAATAGCTGTTGGTCAGCATATGCAACAACAGTTGAAATACAATGTGATCTACCATGATTTACTCAACACTACAAAATTTAGTGATGAATTTTTGGATGTAAATGGATGTGAACACCAATGCTTGATATTGGATAACATTGACAACCTGTTATTTAACACACAACTAACTTCTGCTATGCTATCCTCTTTACAACATGTCATGAGTCATTGTAGAATAAAAATTATCACCACATCGTGTAAGGTGTTCAGACACCCTGAACTTACAATTAAAACAATTAGAATGCTGCCATTCAATGAGATCGAAAGTAAGATGTATTTACTTGAGGGATATTCTGCACAGGATGTCATGCCAGTAGTGAAGGCTTGTGCTGGTGTACCCTTGGCCCTTCGGTGTGCTATTGAAAATATCACAAACCATCAATGGGATATACAAGACTTTTGCGATGATGAGAAAATTATGCAGTTACTGGAAGTTGAATCTTTTGGTTCCAATTCTTTGAGTCAAGTCAAAGCCAGGTTGAAAATTAGATTTTCTGTGTTGATTTCAAACCATCAGGACAACTTGAAGAAGATTGCAAATAATTCTGAAAACCTGCATGACCTTTCATCAGCAGATAGACGATCTTTGTACAACTCGGGGTGGCTGGAAAAGGGCGAGGACGGTAATTTCATCCTGAACGGCCTGCTTTGCGCACTTTTGAGGGAAATTTCCGATCACGTGGTCAAGCACGAAACGGGACACGCTACTCTAACACCGTAAATTTAAATGACCGAAATTCTAGAATTTTCCTTGAGAGGCAATGGAGAGTGCACCGGTAACAACAGTCCCAGTTGAGGCAATGGAATGTGATTCTTCCTCGATCATAGACCCCGAGTAAGTTCTCTCTACGTATCGTACACGTGGCATTCTATTAACCCCTTTTGTTTGTTTCAGCGTCGCCGAGGTATTTAAATTAGATGGAAACGAAGCATATAAATCTAAGGATTACGTAAAAGCCAGAGAATTATATTCAAAAGCTATCGGTGAGTAAGAGCCCCACAGCATAAATTTCTTTTTCACGAAATAGATTTTGGAGGGCATAAGGTGTAAGACGACTGTTAGGGATAAATCGTTATTATTGTAAAAAGTACCTGTTGTAACATGTGGTACATCATCTAAGAACTAGGCACTTGTGAAGTGAGCCTCACATTATATATACATTAAACAGTGACATCACCAGAAGTTATTGACTTACCAGGCGTGCATAGCAACAATGCATAAATTTGGATGTTAAAGCCATTGTGTTGGGGCGACATGTGCTGTTTACATACTCGTTTAAGTTATAAATCATCATTTTTGCAAGGAGTCCTTCACTCACTAAAATGATGACAATGTTTCAAATTTTTAGATATACAATTGTTATAAGAAGCTATAGGATTATACTACATAGCATGCTACTCTCATGCTCCAGTTCTTTTAACAATAACTAGTGGTCGGCATTGGGATCTTGTGTAAGAAATTTTCATGGCATGATAACTGTGTGTAAATTTCAACAACAACAACAACATGTGGTGTTCTGTGTATGTTGATGCTGACCAGTGATGTCATTGTAGACTATCATGTAATATTGTTTAACACTTTATTTTACATATTTTGCACAAAAGGTTGTTAAATTTTGATATCCAAAGATGTGGTCAAATAATTTATGTGCACATACCACATAAGCCAGGTCAAAAATTGTAAATATTAATTGGTGTGACATTTTCAGATCAATTCTGACTATTTTAGTGTCAAGTCTCTAATCAAATCTATAGGATTTGCAACCAAATTTAGTATTTGTCCAATAATTTCTGTCAAGTTCTCCACTGGTTGGAGTAACGCTGGCTAGCATTTCGACCCGTGTGCTTGAGTAATGACCTGTTTCTATTCCTGTTGTACTGCATAAATTAATATGATGTTATGTATGTACAACATGTAGGGTTTCAGCTTCTGTAATATGTTCATACTGTATAAAGCACCATTATATCAAGTTTCATGAAACAGCACAATCTAACATAGTACATATATGATATGAATGAAATCATCAAGAAATATTGTTTTGTCTGGATCTGTGAGGTGCTAAAATATTGGTCACTTTATGTGGTGCATTTAGCAAGAGTTTATACTTGACACTCCCCACTCTCCGGTGTTCGGATGACCAGTGTACTAGAGAAACGTACAATACTTTAAAACTTAACCAATGCACTGTAAATAATGTGTAAAAATATTGTTTAGGTGGCCTTTTTGTGGTTGATGTTGTTGATATCTCTTCACTGGTTGTTTTCCTCCACTACAGAACATAACCCCAACTCTCCCATATACTATAGTAACCGTGCAATGGCATTGATATGTCTTGAGGACCACCCAGCTGCTCTAGAAGACTCACTTCAAGCAATAAGGCTGAATGAAAAATTTGTTAAGGTATGTGCTTTGAATCTCATACACATGCATATGTGCGTGCATACATGCACACACACACACGCACACACACACACACACACACATGCACACACACATGCACACACACACACACACACACACACACACACACACACACACACACACACACACACACACACACACACACACACACACACACACACACACAATACTTAATTCTTCATACATAGGGACACCTCAGAGCTGGTTGCTGCTACTTGGCACTGGGTAATCCCCAACAAGCCATCAGTTCCTTGAACAGAGCACTAGAGTTTGAGAAAAAGAATGCTGATGCATTAGCCAAGGTGTGTTAAGTGTGCAACAAGTTGTGTTATCATGTGATACTCCATAACAATGTCATGGAATTTTATATATAAGCGTCATGTGTGGAAGGGTCCCCTAATATAGGCTCTACTATATATATTGTAACACATTCTTGAAGTGTATGTGTTAGGGAGACTGGTTTGTGCATAATAACGGCTTTTAAGTAGACATTTATACGATTTGTATTGATTTCTCATTTGTAAAGCAGTACAGCTGTTTATGCATAATATATTGTGTGATTATATGTCCTCATCAGAAAGAACAGGCCAGCCGCACATTAAAGTTTATGGAAACAGCTGGTAATAGCTTCAACAAGGGAGACTTCAGAGCAGTAAGTCTTAAGATATTGTGTTGTGTATGTACTATATACACACACAACACAAATATTAACAGCACAAAGCATATTACCAAATTGCTTACCTTGCTTAAAATTATGGGGGGAATTTTTTAAACCAGCCAATGGCCACTTTAGGCCAATACACATCTGGATTATTTCCTTCCCACGTGTCAATGTCTCAATAAGTAATGAGTCCCTGCTCATGTGACTTCCTCATGATGTCATTGTGTATTCATAACAATGGTAGTAGGTTAGAGGAGTAGTATGACAGTTTTGTTCATCTAAGCGAAGCCATTTACGTAATTATATAATGTCCAATAATATCCATGTATGATATCAGTAGAGAACAAGTGCTACGATAACACTGTTTTTCAATTTTACAAGTTTCACTTTTCAATTAGTCATTCAATGTTTCAAGAAGGCCTACCTTCTAGTGCTGACTGCTAGACGTACATGCATATACATACACATATGTCTCAAAGCATGTTCACTGTGCTTGCTAGTTTACAATACACACACACAAAACAAACACACACACACACACACACACACACACACACACACACACACACACACACACACACACACACACACACATGTAATATATTGTGTTACTATTGACAGGCGCTCTATTATTGGAACCAGTGTCTGCAGTCATCACCATCTTGTGTGCAGTACAAGATAAGGAAGGCAGAAACATTAGTGATGTTGGAGAAGTTTAATGAATCCAGTGTAATTTGCAAGTGAGTTAGTTTGTGCTCTAGGGATGGGGCGATATACCATCCACTAAAATATCACAATATCCATTGAGTTGGCAATGAGGTTATGAACATTCTTATGGTGTAATGGTTTTGCTGATGTTTATGAGCACTATACCTTATGATTTTTGATAATTATCACGATACCAGTATTTTTGGCATAACGAAAAAATTCTTTGGTATCAGTTATCATCACACGCAATATCATAACTTAATAAATATCACCTATCCCTACCGTGCTCCAATCATTGGAGCAATACAGATATTGGCATAGTTACAAAAACTCGAATATACACAATATTGACTGACTTCTTTGAGATTATAATTATTTTGTTGATTTTCATTTCTCCACAAAATATTCAAGTCTTAAATTTTATCTCCTCAAAATTCACCTTGTGTTGCCATGGTGGTGTTCACATGTTATCAAGAATATATAATAGAAAATTATTTACAATATTCCTACAATTTTACAGTGAAGTATTAATGAAGGACCAACAGAATGCTGACGCTATATATGTGAAGGGGTTAACATTATACTATCAAGATATGTCGGAGAAGGCTACAAAGTTCTTTCATCAAGTTCTCCGATTAAATCCCGACCACAGACCATCACAAAAAATTATCAGGGTGAGTTTTATATAGAGTAGGGTGTATTTTGTATTCTTGAATGGCCTGCAGAAATCAAAGCAGTTGGTATCCAAGAAGGAGGAAGGGAACCTTGCCTTCAAGGCTGGCCAATATAAACAAGCGTATGAACTCTATAGTGAGGGGCTGAGCATCGATGAATACAACAAAATTACTAATGCTAAACTACATTGTAACAGAGCGTTAGTAGAATCCAAGGTGTGTTTTCATTGCCTATATACACACACACACACACAAAGATTTTTATGTATATGTACATTGATTCCCATTTAGATGGGCATGCTTGCAGATGCGATAGTCGATTGTAGTAAAGCTATCAAATTAGATGAAAAGTATATTAAAGCTTATCAGAGGAGAGCAAAATGGTGGGTGTGGCCATGAATGATCATGTGACTTTTGATCATCATGCCGATGTTATGTAGTTACCAAGACAACGATCAACATGAAGAAGCTGTGAGAGATTTAGAAAAAATCTGTCAGATGGACCGAACTAGAGGTATAGTTAAAAAGGAAAAGGTCTGCATTTGACGAAATCTAATTCTAGAAAATCGTGAGGCTCTTCAAGAAGGGAAGAGATTATTAAAACTCAGTAAACGAAAAGACTATTATAAAATATTGGGCATCAGTCGGTCTGCAACCGATGATGAGATCAAAAAAGCATACAAGAAGAAAGCACTGGAGTTTCACCCTGACCGCCATTCCAGCGGAAGTGAGGATGACCGAAAACAAGCAGAAATGAACTTTAAAGAAGTAGGGGAGGCGTATAGTGTGTTATCAGATAGAAATAAAAAGACACGTTATGACAATGGACAGGACCTGGATGAAATGGGTGGAATGGGAGGTATGAATTTATCATAATTACCAATGTATTTGTAAATACATTTAAAATATACAGACTTTGATCCAAATCAAATATTTCAGACATTTTTCAGTGGCGGTGCGCCTTTCTCCTTCGGCACAGGTAACATATTTGATACAATACGTGCTAATTATAATTATTTATTGTATTTCTTAATTAGGTGGTGGAGGAGGAAATCCGTTTTCGTTTAGTTTCAATTTTCAATAAAGTATTTTCATTCTGTATATAAATGTATTAATTTAATCTGTTGTTTATTTGTTAATGTAGCATTATTATTTATTTCTATTAACAATGACATACACGTATTTCATTTTTAAAATAAATGTATTATAAGGAAGGCAAAACTGGGTTGAGTGTTTCTAATTAATGCCTACTGTTAATGTTTATCATAAAGGAATGTGTGAGATCAAACAAGAAGATATATTAGTTAGTCATTTGTAGACACTAAGAAGCTATGGTGTCCAAGTCCCCCCCCAGCTTAACTCTAAACTATCATAGTTCTCTAAGATAATATTCTCTAATAGGACACATGAGCATATTTCAACCATCAGTCAGCAGGACACATCATCTATGGACAAAGGATTTCAATGATGGCAGCTACAATATATCGGTAATAGGTTTAACTTAATTGTGTAACGTTCATCCATAAGGAAACACTTGATCACGAGCCTATTCATGACCACATTAAAAGGGAGCAGCAATCTATATGACAAATACATTTTAAAGTATGCTATTATTTTCACTAGTACACTGCATATCATGAGACAGCTTATATTGTGTACACCAGTAACATTGTCCAACTAATTGTCATCAGTATGGGTAGCTGGCATCTGTTGCTATTCCACACACGTTTTTATTCCTTGCCATTAACATGTATCCATCCATGCCCCAGCTAACACCTGCAATGTCAGATACAATGGTCACAGTGGAGTTGAATATTTGAACAAGTTTGGATATTCCCTCAGTTACACTGGCAGTAAGAAAGTATTTTGGATGTACAATTTTTTACATATTTTGCCAAATTTAAGAATTATATATTTCACCAGATAATTCAAGCGATTTTCATAGTAAAATGGCATATTCATTTAAAAAGGGCATCAGAGTAGGTGCGACAAGTGAGCAAGAGCCTTATCACTGTTTAAAGGCTAAAAATTTATGTATGAAAATCATTTTTCCAATAATAAAAAACTACACAGTGGTGGTCAAAGGTTTTCCCTCCACACCTAATCGATATATTCTAATAGAATGGTCAAGATTAAATTATAGTCTAACATATCATGCATGTGAGCTTAGACTTAAACCCACAATCAAATATTTATCGTGTCCATGACAACTTCATATACTTTTCTTGCACATTAAATCTTTATTGTATACTTAATATTAATACAGAGACTTAGTTGAGAATAATTTTAGGAATAACAAATAAGGAAGAAAATATATTAGAAAGAATAATGAGTAGAATTACAAGCATATTAGGCACAGCTCTAGTTACAGATGGCACCTTTGAAATAGAAATGTCAAAAAACTTTTCTAGGAGGACATTTTTATACTGAGCTGACAGCCTTTGGTAGCTGCGCTATTTGCCATTTACAGTTAAGCTTTACCACTTTCACTTTGTTATGACGCCCCTGGAATTTAAATATTCAAATACTATATATAATTTTGATATTAGTTTTGTGTTTTAGGTCTACTGAAGATCGTATTGCATTATAACAACTGACCCCAGCTATTTTTGAGGATCCAGTATGCCACTCCCTCATCAGTGGTGCCGTAGCCTACCAGTAACATGCTGTGGTCAATTCCGACGGTGGTACAGTCTGGATCATCGTATACTCCACTCTTGTACATCTGGAAGCTGGGAAGGTCGCCTTTCACTTGAACTTGGATTGGTTGCATAGTAACTGCACCGGCCAACGCTGACTCATTGTCTGCAGAAAACAAATTATCCATTGCTGTCTGTTGAACAAAATAAAACCGAACAAAAAAATAATTATTCACTACTTAATTGATACAAATTTAAATTACATTAATGTTAAGTTTGCACAAGAGTTTGTAGTAAAAACACCTGTTAAAAATTAAATGGTGATATTTGAAGTTATAATTGTGAGAGTCTGTAAAAACAGGTCTCATCTGTACATCAACTACAGTGACACATTCAGTGAAACATAACTTCCCTTGTGAATGAGCTGACAAACCAAAATTTTGTATCATTAATAGTCCTGTGCTTAGTCTCTGTAGTGTCAAATTTGTATACCTGTAGCTCACTCACAGGCTGAGTAGTTATGTGTCATCTAAGTCATGACGTGCAGATGAGACCTATTTTTGCAGATCCCCGGTCACTATTTACATACTCATTGGTACTGTTTTCCCTCCCTGTACGGTCCCAAACGGCGTACAAGTTGAGTTGTCACAGGCACACTTGACACTGTTCTGGTAAGTGTCCTCGCTACACAGTCCCCCTATGTTGTGGACACACTTGAACGCACTCTCCGGGAACCGGCCACTGCACGGATGGTAATGACAACAGTCCGTAATCTCTTCGGCACTTCCCACTGTCAGTTTGCCGCCGGAGCGTATAGCTATAAAGCTAAACAACGTCAAAGTACATAATTATGATCATCGCATATATTTACACTCTTCTTACCTGCTCACTGTATCAGCTGCTGCGAATGCGTGAGCAGATCCTATTTGACCTTGATCCCTCACTGGGGTGACAACTCCTTTAGACCTCCAGTCGACTGCTTCAGGAAGAGCATCACTGATAAAAGCAAGGCCATCTTCAACATTGTGCTGCCCTTCCACTTTATACTCCATAACAAGATCCATTGGAGTCTAAGACATATACAAGATAAACAAGCAAGATAATCAGCTTCAAGGTTAAGATCAAGAAACAAAAATAATATTTGCGGAGAAATGCTCGATATCGATCAACCATAAATGCTGTTGTCCAGTGTTGTTTTAGTACAGCCATTTATTTAGTTTTTGTTCTAGTTTTAGTACAAACTTGAATTTAATTTTAGTTTTTAGTATAAGCTAGAAATTTGTTTTGGTTTTAGTTTAGTTTTAGTACAAGCTAAAATTTTGTCTTGGTTAGAACTAGAAGCATAATATTCAGTATGAGAAATTTACATGGTTTTAGTTTGGTTATAGTAAGCCTTAAACAAACACATTTAATTTTTAGTATACTAAAAATAAATTGTCTTACTAAAAATGTATTTTAGTTAAACTAAAACAAACACTGCTGTTGTCACCTACTAATGAAGGCCATAGTCAACAACAACATTCACGTTTGTGCTATCACAAGCACCTTTACTGTGAGAACTAGTCAGTAGAGGGGTTGAATCAATGTAGTTGCACACCCACCGTATGCCAGTAGTACATATATTGCATCATCTTGCATAGCATCTATCTAAATCGATAATTAAATTGCTTATTGCATTAATGTTGTTGTTCTAAGAAAAGCCAGGAGGCCTTTTTGTTTCCTTTGTTTGTTATGTAACCAGCAATAATAATACAATGGTATAAACGTACCAAATGTGCAAACTTATTCAAGGACACTTTAAACGAAGACTGTCTTTGGTTGTGCGTCACGACGTACTCCATGTTTGCTTTCCATGTTTCATAATCAACTGACTCGCTCGTGTGTCCATATTTATCTAGCCACTTGTCGAAGATGAGCACCTCTTCATCAGCTATGGCAATGCTCAAGTACCCCACAAGCAGCACAACACAATACCATCGACCAGTCATTATCCAGGTTCGTGACCTTTGATTCCACAATGATTTCACGTGATCCTGACTAAACTCTAATAGAACGTACACACGAGAGTCGCAATAGCCCCTGCTGCCCGGACTTACCGTTCAACAACTTTTATGTACTTATACATTGAAAAGCACACATTATTTCTGCAGTCGACATTTCATTTTGTTCTCTACACGAAGTAAAAGCACGCGTAAATAATTATCCGTTAATTGGGCGTGGCTAAAATGGCCGGGTTGCGCAAATTTCCCAAGTTAACATCCAGCTACACGCATGCTCATAATGACGAAGCCCGACGTAAAGAGGAGGATGTATCACCCAAAGCAAGGCCCAGGTAACTCTTTGTAATGTGTCACTGTGTGAACCAGTTAGTCTTCAGTGAATACTTATAACAAACTCCACGGAATCCCTCCCATCGTGTGTGATAGCACAATACTTCAGTACCTTTCTGAAGAATTGTGTAGGATTGTACGTGTTTCTTTAATGGCTTTAGCAACTTGGGGAATCCGCTTTGATTAATATAGTATGTTTGCTGGATCAAATGATATCAGAAAAGCTAAAACATTGAAAAATTACTTTGTATCTGCTCTCAGTACAAACAAAAGGAATTTTGAATAGGCTAAAAGTACTTTAACCGATACATTGGGTGAATTAGCTGTAGTGGTTAGCCATGTACAAGTTAATTGCAGAGAAGCGCAGGACAGACCGGTCACTGTCACTACCGACTATTGCTTTTCGTTCCAGTTCCGCCCCATCCTCACCTCAAGCCGGGAGACACCTGCTGGCAACTAGACAACAGCAAAATAAATCATACTACAAGTAAGCACTATATTGATGCTAAGAACCTCATTGTTAAATACTCCATCTGTCGGTTATTTGCTGCTTACAGAGTAACATATCCATTACGACAAAGAAGGTTAAGTTTAACTTCTATTATCATACATACGTATATATTCAGTCATTCTTATATACAGGAAAGTGAACCTTAAAAATCAGATTAATGCGGCTCCTAATGCAGAGGTATATCCTCAATGTCCATTAGCTTATGTACATTACAGTCATACTCAACAATACAGTACACTGTGACTGGACGAGGCTATACTTTCACAAGGCATAACAATAAGTTAACAATGAACATCAATACAGAAGTTTTCTTTGATGACAAAGCGACAACTGCTGAGAGTGGTTCAAGAAAGAAGCCAACAAGTTCACCCATGCCAGTTACTCACAAGCAAAGGTTAGCTAGTTGTATGGCTATATCAGAAACAGCCTTGTATTTGTATTTGTATTTGTTTCACTTTGTAGAATTTCGCTTCAAAAGCAACTTGAAGATAGGTTAGTGGTATTGAGTAATTTGTATATAGGGTATATACCGTGGGCATACACACACACACATTCTATCTCTAACATACATAGCCACATTGTATGGTCACAGTAATGATAACTGTTGGCTTTTAACAACCCCCATTGCCCCAACACGCATTTACCGTCCTGTCTGTCCACTGCATGCCCTGCGGGTCACATGACCTTCTAAAAGAGGAAGGGGCAAGAATAGAAAGAGCAGGCACACCACACCACCAGTGCACGCCGGTTTACTGGCAGTAGTCATGGTGCAGCACAAACCAGAGGACACATTGGAAATCCAGCAGTAGCCCACCCGCTATAGAGCTGTACATATACTATAACTTGCTATACAGTCCTGCAGTGTGCATATTGTAAGTTCCTGATATTCATCAGTGTACAGATACAAGAGAAGCTACACAAGGCATTGGTTGATGCATCAGTCAAACTAGAAGAGCAGAAATTGGAGCAAGAAAATATGAAAACAAAGGTAACAGCTATTTGACATGCTCACTGACTATATCTATATACTGTATATTGGGAAATTTGTGAGGTACAAAATTTTGAGGATGCTGCATTAAACTTTTTCGTGACTAAATTTTCGAGGATGCCTATTGTATCAGGCACTTATTAGCTAGCTGTATAAAAGTTTATAAGTAGCCAATATAAATTTTTGAGGTTGTGAGCTAATCCATGAAAACAGCAAAAAAATTTTCACCTTGAAAGTTTCCCAATATACGGTAGCTATATAGTGTATGTATGTATGTACGTATGTGTGTGTGTGTGTGCGTGTGTGTATGTATGTAGGTACGTACGTATGTATGGCTGTACATCATGTATGCATGCACATGTACTAGAGTAACTAGTGTTTCAAATTGTGTCAACAGATGCTTGAGCAACATGAAGCATCAACACAAGAACTCATGAAGCTTTATGAAGCAGAGAAAAGGTGGGCCAAACTCACTGGACATTCAATGTAGCTCTATAGGTAGCAAATGTTGTGTAGAAAACTAATAAAGGAACGAGAAGAAATACTCTTCAACGCTGAAACCCAACATGCCAGCAAGGTAATAATATATATGGTAGTTACATGCATATAGTAGCTACCTAAGAATCTTGTCTTTTCACAAATAGCTATGCATGATATAATGGCTTTGTGCTAGGACTGCATATTGAAATAGATCTGAAGAGATTCTTGTTCTAACTTTTGTTGGTCCAAAAGATTCACAATAACATCATTAGTCTTGCATGGCTAGACTGCCATATTACACCCTACACTTATCATATAGTTAATTATTTTATTATATTTTTCAAAAACTGCACAAATATTTCAATTGAACATTTGCTGGTAGCAATAGCCCTGTATGCAGTGGAAGTTTTGTGGCGTACGGTGATGTATATAATCTGCATGTAGTTGGCTGACCAGCAGACTGCTACAATAAACAGGGAAATGTTAATGAAGGAAGACATTCAACACTTGCATGCTGTGATCAAAGAGAACAATCAAAAGCACGAGGTAGAACTCTGTAACTGCTTGAAACAAAAAGAGGTACCTAACCACTACACGTTATGATAATCTCAGATACGCATGCTATAAAGTGATTTATGTATAGTTATAACTGTGCAATGATAATTCCTATTGCCAGGTGTATATATGTTACACGTATCCAACTGCACTATACATTTGTATGACGTACAAGGTGTGTACATTACAGGAGGAACTTAATGCCGCAAACTTCAAAGCTCTATCGGACTTAAGAACAGAAATGAGTGTGTTACTGAGTTTATATTTCTTTAGCTGACTGGCTACCTACATACTTGTGTTGTTATACTGTAGCAAATAATTTTAAGAAGCAACTATCATCACGTCTTAAAACTCTAGAGAAGGAACATGAACGTGCATTAGCTGAAAGGATGGTTAAGCACAAGGATGAAATTGAAGTATGTAAAATTCTTAAATATGCATTGTGTGGACATTACAGTATTTGTGCAGGACTTGATATCAAGGTTTAAAGACAGCGCACTAATAGAAGAGGATTTTAAAAAAACAAGCAAACTATTAAAGGTGTATAGCTCGCTATAGTTAATCACAAACAACAGTCAATTAATTAACACTTTAAGGATTGTGAAACAGAAGTTGAACACTTAACAGAAGAGAAAAAAGATCTAATAATTCAATTTAGAAACTGCAAAGCACAACTACAAGAAACAGTGAGTAATTCATACACAAGTAGCTAATGTATGATATCTCATAATAGATGAGCGAACTACAATATTACAAGAAGAAGTTTCAAAACAAGGTAATCTATACCATCCATCAGATCATGTATTGAATATCCTGTCAGGTTGATGAGGTCAAAGAACAATGTGATAATACAATAAATCAATTGACCATTGAAAACATAGACTTACGGTGAGCTATAAGATTTTGATCTACCATATATAGCCAGCTACTGCATGCAGGAAGAGACTTTTAAAGAAAACTGAAGAATTATCGGATTTAAGAATGGAAGAGGATAAACGGCTAAGAAATGTACAGTTCAACCTCAAGAGGGTTAGTTTCATAGTCAACAAACTAAAATTAATATTATATCATCATTTAGTCAGTTATTCAAGCACGGATAAGAGCAAACTTGCCAGTTGCACTGGGACTACACGAACAGGTACAGGATGAAACTAAAGACACACAAGGGAGCGCTCCAATTACTAGACAAGAAAAGGACAGCCATCGGGAGCGTTTGTCTTCTGTGGAACAAGAACGGTTATCTGAATCAACATGTTCTAACCGGACACCTACTTGGACAACATCAGGGCATTCAAAACACAGCAGTAAATGACAAACCACTTCAGTAAACCAGCTAGCTAGCCACGGCCCTCATATATAATAAGTCAGTTAGCTACTATATATATAAATTACATGAAGTTATATTACAATACTACTGTAGCTGTATACAATGCAAGTAACAGCTGGCAAAGATATGGCTGTATATAAAATGTAGCTAATGACTGCAGATTTAGCTATTCTCAATATTTTTAAGAGGCGGCTTTTGATGATCGTTGTTAGTGTCTGATGAGGCTGGATTTGCTAAAGAGAGGTCATTGTGTGTATCACCGTTGCTTTGGTGACCATCAGCAGCAGTTGCCGTGGAGTTTGACATTTCAGAACTTTCATTGTCCTTGACAAAAATTTTGTGTGCTGCTTCTACTTTGCTGATTTGGTGCGTTTCAACCGTACTAACTTTATGACATGTGTCCCCATTTTCTGTCATCTTGGTGGTCTCCACTCGACTAATCTTTCTTGTTTCAACTGTACTTGACTTTCTCATCTCAACCGTACTTGTCTTGCTTTGGTCTGAATTTGTTTGGCTTGTACGAGCTTGCATGTTACAAACAAATTTCACATACAACCTGCACAAACAGCATCACAACAATGGCATACCTTTTGTTGAACATCTATCCTTCCACTGCTTCTTATTGTTGCTCAAACTAGCACTCCAAGGTTTGAAATCTGCATCATACTGGAGTCTTGTGGGACTGCCGCTTTCCTTACAAACTTTATTGTAAGACGCCATTATTAAGTCTATCATATTTCCCATTACTTCATAAGTCGGTATTACAATAACATCAATAAAACCTAGGTAAGAATTATATTACAGTGAATCAATGTCAGTACACGTTGACGTACCAATCTGGCTTTCCGGTACCAACGTAGTGTTACGGTCACACAATGGTGAGCATTGTCTTTTTAATTCTTTTTCTTGGTCACCTTGTCGGAAGAACTCCTCCATTAACAGCGGTGTCCATTTTGAATGCAGCTCCCATGGTTTGGCAGGATGTGATATATCGGCGGAGTGTAATATGATTGACAAGACCTTGGATCTCTCACTTTTATCTAGTACGGAATATCTACAAGAGCAAAGCAAGCAGAATGAAAACACCATTGCCCTTTCCAAACATCTTACGCTTCAGGAGATGCCAACAAGTTCTTCATATTTTTTACTTGCTCAAAGTGACAAGACATGTCTGTCGCCATAACCATATCTATTATTAATCCTCTTACAAGCCTGAAAGTAATAGAGTCACATCATTATCCACAGCGACATCTCATTAGTATATCTGTTATGGTCCCCAAAATTTCACAACCCCTAATATTATCTACGTACTACGTACATGGCACAAGTGTCATTATATGATATTACACACATGGGAATAACACCACATAATTATGTAATCATACAAGATTTAATAACTTGAGATTACTGTACTTGGACAAATATCATACAGCTGGAATAATATCTGAAATTACAAACTGAGAAGGTAAAAGTTTAAATTCGATGCTGGGATATAGAGTAACGTTTAATACAGATGTCCTTGCTTCAAAACAACATTTATTACTAATGGATTTAACTTTGGCCAGCAGCCAAAAAAATCGCTAAAGCACTAGAAGTCTTCACAATTACAATCACTCCTATCAAGTAAGCATTGAACAGCAAGCTACAATATTCTTTTACTTTGAAGCAATACACCATTTTGGTGATACTGGAATTGTTAAAGTGTGTTATCTAGTTAAATGACACGGGGTGATTCCTTAAGAATTGGTATTGTGGTAGCCACTTGAATACCTTTAACAGCAGTACTTAACATTGTTGATCTACAATAAATGATATTAACACTACAGCAAAGGAAGCCATACAAACATCAGCTATAGCTATTCAATGAATGTTTATACAGCAAGGTCTTTACTGAACCATGTAAAGGCGTTGTTACACTTTAACAAAAGACAACTCATCCAAATCCCACTTAACATGTATATAAAGTGATTAGGAATTAACCCCCAAATACTTAAATTGTATAAACTTGACTATAGATGCATTGAAAAGGCTGGAATTAATCATTATTGATTATGGAGAATAAATTAAGGCATACTGATTGCCGAGTGGGATCATTATGAATGAAACTATGCAATACAACATTCCAATTAAGTTTGACGGCTTTTATTTAACACCTTTCAAGCAAAGAACCTAACTAAGTAATTATCATTTTCAGGGATGATAACTGACAGGAGGATGGCATGTGTAGGCTTAGCGTTTCCTTATGCTATGACATGGCCTTGTCATGACTGTTTCTCACATTGTTAAAATGAGCACCTTAAAACTAGTAAACACAAATCATCAGCTTGTGTTGATTATGTCCCTGCCCTTCATACACACCGCCCGTCGCTACTACCGACTGAATGGTTTAGTGAGATCTTCAGACTGGAATTGTGGAGACGGCACCTCTGTTAATTACGTGACATCCAGATGGTACGATGGTACCGCTGAATTCTGTACATGTTCCAGCATAAAGTGAACTCTTCAACAACTATGAAATATCAAAAGCTACTTCAAGAAAACCTATTTAGGGACTATCGTATAGAAATATTGAGCAAAAAGTTCATCAAAATAAAAATCGATAATATAATTATATCACCCATCATTACTTTCTGGCTAAGGATTAAGATATGCTAAGTGGTTCCCATTAAAGTTAAAGACAAGGATATGGGCATAACTATCAATCAAGGAGTGTCTAGTGCTATCTTTAGTGATTTAGTTGTTGATAAACAAATGTTGAACATGTACATCCAACTGTATTGCTAAACTAAAATTGCTATTAAATTACTAGTTATTGCAGTAACCAATGAAAACACTTTACCATGTATAAGATAGATGGAAAAATTATTTGTAGCTTCGTACAATATTATGTATGGCATGCAATAATTAAGTTATTTTGTTTTTTTACTTATAGTAACAAACGAAACGGTTCATTTACCATTGATTGAATTTATTATAATTGATGTTGACATGTTTGATCACCCATGAAAGTATTATAACAACAAAATTCCAAGCATTAATCCATTGTATGATTATTAATTGCATAATCCATTATCTACACTCCGTTTCTTCATTCAAAGTTTAAGTATACTTTAAAATGACATCCTAAAATTTAAGGAATTGTTTGAAACAATTAACCAGATATATATATATATATAGACAATATGACTGTATGCATTCAATTGACTGGTGAATAGTTTAATTAACCTAACTATTCTCTTGAGAAATTCAAAATTTAAGTTATGTGTACATTAAAATAACTCAGTACCACAAACATGTAATATGATCACCATTACAAATATGGCAAGTCATATGGGAGGTATATTAAATGACCAGATCATTGTATTACTATTAGGGGTGGGATGATAGCAATTTTATACCTGACGATCATTGCCTAACTTAAGGCATCACGGTAACAGCAAGTATCATAATAATAATCAGTAGCTACCATGAACCATGATGTATCATAATTGTAAGTGTGACATCATGTACACCATAACATGCATAGCCTTCATAAAGAAACATTGTTTAGGCTGTACGAGTAAACTGAATAAAAGGATTGACAATGAAAGACAAAGTTGTAACAGTTCAGGCTAATATATTGTGAGTGCCGATATTATAATTGCCTTTTCAATATTATTGTTTAACACTAGGTTATAGTATTGTCTAGTTGAGTATTGCATTTCAACGATAATATTGAGTATCGTCCCATCCCTAGTTGGTATCTAGTTTAGTACAGTGACTCAACTCCTTACCTGTAGTCATCTGGTTTAAGCGATTTAAAAATATTTGCATCCTTCGTCTATACAAATAACAAAACAATAATAATAACGACAATTACCAACACCTTCTGTTACCATGGGCACCTAAAATAATCATTTCGATGTAATTTTCGCTAAAATATAAATAGCATATACCTTTCCTTAAAAGGGAGAAAATCGGGGAAGCAAAATCCTTTACAGAACTTCTTGAGCATATACTTCGACTTGTATAGATTTTTGATATGTGGAGAAACACAATTTTGCTATTCATGCACACATTAATTATTTGATACTCTATTTACAATTTAATCCATGAAACAGCCCCGATGGGAAAATGTTTGATGACTACATTTGGTCATTTGACCACATACAGTATGGTGCACAAAAATCTTTGTAACATGTTCACGAACGTTCATGAGTACTTTGTCGTGATTTACTCACGACACCTAAGTGGGACAAAGCAGTAATGAAATTCATGAGATGATTAATTAACTAGTGCCTGGGAGATTACCATTATAGATATATTGTGTCATGATCTAAGTTTGTGAAGTTCATGAGCTGGTGCCATCACAAACCACAACTAATTGGCGACACAAGAACTTACATGAATGCTCGTGAAACAATTGTGACAAGGTGCAAAGTTTCTTCTACACTGTACCGTATTTCATATTCCTTATTTTTAGCTTTCCCTGTGTGTGTACACTTTGCTTACATCTTTCATTAACTTAAAGGCAGTATGTAAGTGATGATTTTCGAGGACGGATCTGTCATTGTACAGGAGGGCTAATTCGGAGTTGGAGTGGACGTGAAAGCTGTTTGTTGTCCCTGTGTGCTCCACATCATGTATGGTGGCGGCGATCAATATCGCCAGTATCTCTAGAGTTGTCATCCACTCCTAAGGATGATACAACAATGTATGTATGTATGTATGTATGTATGTATGTATGTATGTATGTATGTATGTATGTATGTATGTATGTATGTATGTATGTATGTATGTATGTATGTATGTATGTATGTATGTATGTATGTATGTATGTATGTATGTATGTATGTATGTATGTATGTATGTATGTATGTATGTATGTATGTATGTATGTATGTATATATGTAATAGTTGTAACATGGGGACGAGGGATTTGCCTGATATGTATGCCCGAAGCCCGAGGGCCACAGGCCCTAGGGCTGAGGGCATACATATCAGGCAAATCACAGAGTTCAAAGGAAGGATTTTCCCAGGCTACATCTAGATGTACACCAGTGTACATGAAGATGTATCTCTACATGGCTTATGTATCCCTATAGATTCCTTTGTGAAAGTGTTACATGTATGTAAGTATGTATGTATATGTACATACGTACACACACACACACACACACACACACACACACACACACACACACACACACACACACACACACACACACACACACACACACACACACACACACACACACACACACACACACACACATATACATACTTACATACATACTTACATACACATACATACATATAATATGTTGCAATGCCTTAATCTATAACACATAACGTACCATCAAGCCGGTGCCTTTGATGAGACAGTAAACGGTTTGTACCACATCTGCTGCATGCATCGAGTTGTGGTAAGGATTCTTGTAACGCTTGTAACCGTTCTCAATGGTAACCAAGAAGTTGTCAAGTGCATTGACAAGGATCTAAAAACATTCACAGAGGGACATGCAATGATGTCATTAGTATGCATGATATAGAATAAATATTGGGTTAATTAAAGTGGGCTTTAAAATCGACAGTAAACAAGTGGCTAATTTGGTGAGTTATAAACAAATTTGACAAAATTAATAACAACTCTACAGGATGTTAGTCATTGGCATGCAAAACATCCTCTGTGTGTGTGTGTGTGTGTGTGTGTGTGTGTGTGTGTGTGTGTGTGTGTGTGTGTGTGTGTGTGTGTGTGTGTGTGTGTGTGTGTGTGTGTGTGTGTGTGTATACTGTACAGTCAACGATAGTCAATGATATACTGTACCTGTCCAGGTCGGTAGCCAGTAGAGAATGTTGAGACAAAACTTCAGCAGCATATCTAATGGTGGTCTTCATTTCACCTGCGTTTGGCGCTTTACCGGTCTCTAATTGAGCCAGAAGATACTGCAGCCTGTGTTGAGAAAAATTATACAAAAGAATTCCTTTTCCACTTGTGTGTATGTATTTAGAAATACGTATTACATACTTAACTGAAAATAATACAATTCTTTTAAATATGAAATATCAATTATTAATAACTGACTTGATAGCAGCTGTAGCGGCTGCTTGTTCAGACTTAACATCCGGTAATTCAGCGTCAGCCTTGAGTGAAGCAAATGATGGAAGGGAACCAGCAAACCGTGGCGTATTCGGACTGGAATTGTTTGAAGCGTTGTTACCATTAAGGTTCTGTGGTATAGCCCTTGGTCGATGCATCGACTTAACAGCCACTTGAGTTTTAGTGCCGTCACTGGGCATGCCTACAAACAGCATTTATCACATAAAATAATCATTGCAAGAAACATTTGACACATTAGAAAGCATCATTCCAGTTAACAACATGTAAATTGGAAAGCCTTATATCACATCACACCATCAATTAATCTTTAGTTAATCTTACATGCACCTAGAGCCTTCAAAGCCGTATATATACCACCTTGGAAAAACAGACTGTCTGTAAACCAAGTTATTGCATTGTCCTCACTTTATTTACAATACATACAGCCTTGCCAAAGAGAACGCATTGCTCGGTAAGCTCGTATGGTATGTTATTGAGCCTCGTACTGAGGCGAGCCCGAGGGCGAGCCGAGTTTGTCTTCAGTAAGCACCTTTAGAATTGTCAGTGGCCATAAAAACGTAAATTATTGGCGCAATGTGGAATCCCAGGCATCGCTAATAACGCGAGCAATCTCTCGATACTAAACATCCACTGATATAATTACGTATTCGACATCGATAAGATCATCTACTATCTATGATAAGATACTGCATTTTGCTTGTTTTCATGGGGGACACATTCATTCGCTCACCGTGCTTGGTATCATCCATGGGAGCGCTCTGAACAACCACCCTTTCCACAAACGGATTTTGTTGCTGCTTTCTAGGTACGGAGCCCATCGCCTATTACCACACCCGCTTATCAAGCAAACACGGAGTTCTCCGAATTATACAGTGAGATTATTTATCTCGTAATGCAATATTCTATAAATACATTATTAATTCCTAATTGTACTCGTCACAAATCTACAATTACAGGCCATTGTAAGGGTTTTGGTTTGGTTCTTGCTTGAGAATTGAAATGATGTCTGTAAATAAAAACAGATAGTAATGGTTGCTATGTGTACACATGTACTACTAACCATTCTTTTCCTCCTCTGAAAATGATCCACGTGGGAAGTCCACGTTGAATGTGATGTACAGGATGCCCTTCCGTTGGTTGTTGTCGTAATTTGGCATCCCTTCCCCTTGTTTCTGTATCTTGGCGCCATGCCATGTCACCTTTTCACGCTTCACGAGTACCTGGATACAAAAAGAAAAGGATTTATCTGCCAACCAGCTTCATACAGGAACCTCAAATGTCCTCAACAATTAGGACACTTAACCAAGGTTCTACAGGCTAAAATCCCTCAATCTGTAGACAAAAATATCAGTAAATTCTTTAGACACTTTCGACAAATGGTAGTGTCTATTTTTGGAGAATCCTTGCCATGGCTGAACACACATTCGACATCAGGTGACTAAAGATAGGATTTACTGAATTAAGGAAGGCACCTGCTGATGACTCCATTATTTATGAATTCTCTACATAGTTCAGTACCACATAACATTGCATAGTAAATGTTTTTCAGTAGACATTAAGAGTTGCAACCCAGCACTTCTACTACCAGAAGCAATGGATTCCGTAGAGTATTCGTGCATCAATTCTATTATTTAGAAGTAGAGATGGGACAATACTATGATGCATAAATTGAGTATCGATGATATCTATCAATATATCATAAATATTGTGTACAGTGCATA